>JAOWBW010001736.1:0-208174 GCA_026119855.1 Campanula takesimana | reverse complement strand
TGGTCCATTTGAGATTCTTGGAAGAGTGGGGATCGGGCTTATCGTCTTGCATTACCTCCTTCTCTTGATAAGATCCATAATGTGTTTCATGTTTCTAGCTTCGGAAGAATGTGTATGATTCTTCTCATGTCTCATATCTGAGGTACCCGAGGATATTGAGCCGAGTATGTCTTATGAGGAACATCGGTCCAAGTCATTGATTCGAAGGTGCAAGAATTGAGAAAACAAAAGTATCCCCTCTGGTTCGAGTTGTGTGGAGGAATCACAATGTGGAAGAATCGACTTGGGAGCTTCGGGAGGAGATCGAGAGGAAGTACCCTTGGTTGTTTGAGGGCCTCGGTAAGTAACCCTAAAATTCGGGATGAATTTTCTTTTAAGGGGGAGTGATTGTAGCGACCCAAAACCCGTCCCTATTTATTTTATAATTTTGGGGATTTTTATTTGACTATATGTGCATTTTATGTGTTGCATCATATTTTATGATTGCATATCATACTTGATTATCTGTATTATTTACTTAGTTAGTAAAAATAATGATTAAAGGAGTTAAATGATTAAGTTGAAATTTTAGGGTCCTTGTTGAAATTATAAGTTTAGGGGTTAAAGTGTTAACTTGAAAGTTGGTGACCAAAATGTAAAAAAGGGTAAAGATTTATAAGAAACTTTCCCTTCTCCTTCTCTGTGTTTACAAATTTCATCAGCAACATTTCTTCCTCGTATCAGTTAGGGTTAGGAGAAAAAGGTAAGTTCGACTCATTTCGATTAATTCTTTTATTACTTACCCGTTTTAAAAGCTAATTATATAAAAATGATCAGGGCGTCGAGTAGGTCATTCCTAGCCGAACAAAACTTATTTCAGCGATACTTTTTCGGAACTAGGTAAGTTACTAATTCCCCTTAAATGTTAAAATAGTCATATATGTTATATGTGATACTTCTACTTGTTAAATTGTGTGTTTGGGTAATATTTGCTATACTTGTAATTTTGGGACAACGGGAAGTATATGATCTTGGTTATAGCTGGTGTTGTAATGGTTTAGAAGCCATATTGAAATCTTAATGAAAGTTGCTAATGTTGTGGCTAATGGTTGGGGTAGTATCTTGTGTATATATGTAGCTTGTGAAACAAAAGGAGTAAACTTTGGTTAAAATTTTTAGGCCTGCGGGTGATGTGATGTGGGCGGCCGCCCAAAAATGGGTGTGCGGCCGCACATCTATCTGAAGGGTTTTCTTCTAGGACAGGCATTTTGGGCGGTCCGCACAGCCCTGTTTGGGCGACCGCCCAGTTGTCAGTGAAAAAGTTTAGAGTTTTCAACTAAGGGTTTTAGAGATCAACCTTGGTCTAGTTTTTGGGTAGTGTCCTAAAGTACTTAGATGATTGTTATGGAATGTTAGTAATGGATTAAATGTCCTTTTTAGGACTCTTTATAAGGATTCTTTGTGTGCATCTTGTGATGTATTTGGCTAGTTCCTTCTTGGATTAAATGCCCCGGGTTTTGTTTAGCAAGTATTCATTACTGTGCTTCTTGTTAAAAAGTCCAGCTGGTCTTGTTGTGGAGTCAGCCAATGGAAGAATTATAGTGGTACAGGTAAGTCCACTATAAGGTTTTCCATTGGAGCTTGTGAGTCAGGCGGTGGAGAGAATTATAGTGGCACACAAGCCAAGGTCACTATAAGGTGTCCACTGTGCCTTCTAGTTTCCCCAGTCAGATTGGCCTTGGAGGATGAAATTGCTCCCTTTGGTGAGTATTTGGGTTATGACTTTGTGTCATATTTCCCTCTCTGGTTACTTGGTTCTCTTGGTTATGGTTTGGTTTTCGGGATCCCGACGGCTTCAGCTATTTATGCTGCTCAGATGGTTTTCTCTGAGGGGGTTCTCAGTTGGTATTCTCATCAGTTATGGTTATTGGTTAAAACCCTTGGCTTTGTATCCACCGGAGTGTGGGCAATGTGTTAAATGTGATATATGAGTTAATGCTATATGATATATGTTTACTTGTGATATTGTTTCTTTATGATCATCATATCAGCATGTAACGTAGTTGCATTTTAGTAGCTTACTGAGATTTATTCTCACCCTTTATTTGTTTACTGTTTTAGATAAAGGCGGGTCCAGGGGATAGGACACTTGGCACGGGAGGACGTTCGTTTGGTAAGAGATGGGACTTGTTTTGTGAAGGTTACATTATATAAATGTAACCCTTTGGGTAGAGTACCCGTATTTCTTATGGTTACATCTATTTTGGTAAAAGTTGATGTATGTACATTTGTTTAAAAGTTTGTAAGCCTTCGGGCTAAGTACTTTCGCTGTGAAAGTGTTTGTAAAGTTTGTTTCAAGTTAAGTGAAGTCTTTGAACTTCAAGTGTGTTTTTGTTCCACTTTCTAAAAGTATATTTCGAAAAATTTTCTAAAAGGTTTTATAAACGTCTTCCGTTCGTGTCCCGAGCATGGGGCCAAGTAGGACCACGGGTACGGGGCGCGACACAGAAAACAAGGAAGCAGTTCCTGAGAGACATCTCTCCCCCACCAGTAACTAAGGTAATTAATATGATTAGTGTGGTTCTGATATTTGTGGTACTTCTTACTCTGCAACCAAAAGACATGCCAAAGATTCCAAAGATGAGAAGCAAGAATTCATAAGAAGATCCCTAATTCAGGCTCTCAAGATGCTGTCACCTTGAAGAAGAAGATCGTGAAAATGTCCTAGACCCTCATCATGATGCTCTGGTGATTGCATTGCAAATTGCAAACTGCAAGGTGAGAAGAATTTTGTAGATGGGGGCAGTTCTGTAAATCTTATCACGGTGGAGGCACTGAATGAGATGAACATCCCAATGGAGAACGTAACCAAGAGGACTTTGGTTCTTATGGGATTCAGCGGAGAAACCAAGGATACTGTGGGAGAGATTATGCTTCCAGTATATGTGGAAGGTGTTAACTCCATGGAGCGGTTTTGTGTGATAGACTGCGCCACTAGCTACAATGTTATAATGGGAAGGCCCTGGATCCATGCTATGAGCTGTACCATCAACTTATCATCAGTGTCTGAAGATGCCTACACCTTGGGGAGTTGTTACAATCTTTAGTGATCAGCAGATGTCCAAGAACTGTTACATGACTTCAATGAAGGCGTCAACATCTCCGAGACAAGCATAGCAATTATAGAAGAAAGGCACGTCAGGTATTGGAGGCAAGGGAGCATGATGTGAAAGAAGTATTATTAGACCCCTCAAATCCAGACTTGAAGGTGTTGATAGGACAAGATGTACCAGCTCAATTTGAAGAAGAACTAATGACTCTTTTGAGAGAAAGAGTCAAGAGTTTTGCCTGGAAGCATGAAGACATAACAGGAATAAGCAAAGACGTTATAACCCACAAGCTCAACATCGACCCATCTTTTAAGCCAGTTCACCAGAAAAGAAGGAAATTTGCTCAAGAAAGGAACCAGATCATCAAAGATGAAGTTGACAAGTTGTTGAAAGCAAAGATGATCAGAGCAGCAGAATATCCAAAATGGTTGGCTAACGTAGTTGTGGTAGAGAAGAGAGGGGAAAATGGAGAGTTTGTGTCGACTTCACGGACCTAAATAAAGCCTGCCCATAAGATCCTTTCCCTTTGTCACATATTGACACATTGGTTGACGCAACATCGGGACACGAGATCTTGACGTTTATGGATGCATCTTCAGGATTTCAGCAGATTCAGATGGAACCGTCTGACCAAGAACACACCGCCTTTATTACACTCTCAGGTATATATTGTTATATTGCTATGCCTTTTGGACTAAGAAATGCAGGTGCAACATATCAGAAGCTGGTCAACATGATGTTCAAAGATCAAATTGGCGATACCATGGAGGTATACATCGATGACATGGTGGTAAAGTCAAAGAAAGCAGAGAATCACGCCCGAGATCTTACAGAAGCATTCAACATCTTAGATGCTTTCAACATGAAACTGAATCCAACCAAGTGTAATTTTGGAATGAGGTCTGGAAAGTTTCTAGGCTATATGGTAACACAAAGAGGTATCGAGGCGAGCCGGAGCAAATCAGAGCTATCATCAACTTGGCATCACCTCGATCTGTTAAAGAAGTGCAAAGATTAACTGGGAAGGTGGCAGCGCTCAACAGATTCATCTCTAAATCTTCTGAAAGATGCAAGCTCTTCTATGACATCTTAAAGAAGAATAGCAAGTTTGAATGGACTCAACAGCATGAGAAAGCCTTCCAAGATCTGAAAGAATACCTATCAACACCACCGCTATGGTCAAAACCTGAAGAAGGCGAGCCACTATATGCATATCTTGCCGTGTCAGAAACAGCAGTAAGTGCAGTCTTGGTTAGAGAGCAGGATGGTGCCCAATATCCCATTTATTATGTAAGTAAGACTCTTCTTGATGCGGAAACCAGGTACTCCCATCTTGAGAAGTTAGTACTAGCTTTAATTACTGCTTCAATCAAGTTAAGACATTATTTTGAAACTCATGTTATATATATTCGTACTAACTATCCCCTAAAGAATGTTATGAGGAAACCAGAAATGTCAGGTAGGATGGCGAAGTGGTCAGTTCAACTAAGCACGTATGATATCAAGTATGAACCAAGGACGGCGATAAAATCACAAGCTCTTGCAGATTTTGTGGCGGATTTCAGTACAAGCATGCAACCAGAAGTAGACATAGAAGTCCAGCAACTCCAAGAAGGTGACACCATGGCTGAATGGACATTGTACACTGATGGGGCATCAAATATGAGGGGAACAGGTCTTGGAATTTTTATAAAATCGCCACAAGGGGACATTATACCACAGGCTATTAGTTGTGATTTCAAAGCTACCAATAATGAGGCAGAATATGAAGCCCTCATAGTAGGATTAACTGTAGCACTAGATCTCAACATCAAGGTCATCCAGGTATATTGTGATTCATTGTTATTAATTATACCACAGGCTATTAGTTGTGATTTCAAAGCTACCAATAATGAGGCAGAATATGAAGCCCTCATAGTAGGATTAACTGTAGCACTAGATCTCAACATCAAGGTCATCCAGGTATATTGTGATTCATTGTTATTAGTCAATCATTTTAACGGATCTTATGCAGCTAAGAACACAAAGATGACGTCATACTTGGAAGTAGTGAAGACCTTGTCCAGTAAATTCCAAAGGTTCAAGATAGAACAGATTCCCAGGGAAGAGAATTCACAAGCAGATGCTCTAGCCAACCTTGGCTCCGCTTTCAATAGTCTGACTCAAACCAACATACCAATTATCCATGTCAACATTCCAGCCATAGATAGAATGGAGTTATCTTGCATAGACAAAGACATACAGGAAGCACAAACTGAACCATCTTGGATCTCCCCAATAGTCAAATATCTTCAAGATGGTACCATCCCGACACAGGAGAAGAATGCAAGAGCATTCAGGGTAAGGAATGCAAGATATTTGTTGATTGATAATGTCTTGTTTAGAAAATCTTTTGTAGGGCCTTACTTAAGGTGTTTGGAACCGAGCAAGCTGTGGCAATCTTAAAAGAGCTTCATGAAGGTCTATGTGGAAATCATTCAGGGGCAGGAGTTTGTACACCAAGGCTCTTAGGATGGGGTATTATTGGCCGACCATGCGTCAAGATGCAGCAGAATACTCTAAGAAGTGCGATTCTTGCCAGAGACATGGTGACATCTTGCACCAGCCTGCAGAAATGATGCATCCTATTCTATCCCCTTGGCCCTTCATGACTTGGGGAATGGATATTGTTGGGAAATTACCTAAAGCTCCTGGAGGAAAGGTGTTTTTATTAGCAATGACAGATTACTTTTCCAAATGGATTGAAGCTGAGGCCTATGTTCAAGTTCGTGACAAGGAAGTGATATCTTTCATTAAGAAAAATATCTTCAGCAGGTTTGGCATCCCTTCGGAAATAATATGTGACAACGGTTCCCAATTCATAAGCAAGAAGACTCAAGATTTTCTCGTAAGATGGGGAGTTAAGATGGTAACATCTTCCCCAGTGCACCCTCAAGCAAATGGGCAAGCTGAGTCTGGCAACAAGATCATTATTTCCAACCTAAAAAAGAGATTGGATCAAAAAAAGGGGAGATGGGTTGAAGAATTGCCTTTCGTCTTATGGGCTGATAAACAACACCCAAGAATGCAACGGGCCAGAGTCCATACTCTCTAGTTTTTGGATCAGAATCGGTCATTCCTGCTGAAGTTGTCATCCCTTCAGCGAGATACGGGTTGATAACTCCGGAGCAAAATAGTATCATCTTGGCTCAAGATCTTAATACCGTTGATGAATTGAGAGACTTGGCAAAGATCAGGATGGCGGCATACCAGCAGAGAATTGCAAGATCTTACAACAAAAATGTCAGAGTAAGAAAGTTCCAAATTGGTGACTTGGTGCTGAGAAAGGTTGTTCAGAATACAGAGAGCTCAATGCTGGCAAGTTGGCACCAAAATGGGAAGGACCTTACTTAATAGATGCAGACGCAGGAAATGGGGCATATTGGTTATCAACCGTCGAAGGTGTGAGAATCCCCAGATCGTGGAATGCTATCCATCTTAAAGCATACTTCATGTAAGGCTGAATTTTCAAATTCAAGAAGAACAGGTACGCCTTTAAATTTTTGTTATTTCAATAAGTTGTTTATCATTTGATTTATATTTATCAAGACCATTACTGACTTAAGCATCGGAGGGGTGTTAGCTAAGCTAACACCCAATCCTAACATGTTTTTGTCTTGCAAGGGCAAATCGATCTGAAGTACAAATTTTTTAAGATGTTATCACCTTAGCATTTTCAGAATGTGATACAGGTATGATTTTGTCTTGCTTCAATTCTGTTTACCTTATCAAAAATTATTTATGTAGAGGTCATTCTAATTAATGAAAGTGATATCAGTTAAGATGTCATAATATTAACATGTTCTCGTTTTTGTAGAAAGTAAACACTTATTTTGAGAAGACAACAACTTGAGATTGGCCATCTCATCTTACGTTTAAAGTTACTTAGTCCCTTCAAAGGTTTAAAGAAATAACTTTCTTCGTTTTGAATCAAGGTTGATACACCTTCGCTTGGAGCGCAAGATTTCAATAGTAGTTAAGGTGAGGAATGGGCACGTATATTATATATACGCACCCCCATTCCACTTAATTAACGTTGAGCATAAGATTTTTCAAGTGGTAATGGCATATTCATGTCATCCAAGGGCCAAAGTTTTTTGATATTTTCATATCAAACAAAAGTATTTTAAAGGTTAAAACACCTTACACAAGATCGTTAAAACTTGATATTTCCAATCTAAGCTGACCAAAGATAAAACATGCCGAATCCATAGACATGCATCATGTCGTACCAACCCAACTTCTGAAAACCTAAAACTACTTGTCCTTGACCCTTATGGGTCATTACAACCAAAATACCATAAAAAGTTCAGAAAAACCAAAAATTGTCTTACAAACTTTTTCGGGACGCAGCCCATCAAAACCATTGTCCAAAACAAACATTGTTCAAAAACCAACTTTGCTCAAACTTACCTTCAAACATCCAATATTTCTTGACCATCTTTCTGATCTTCCTCCATGGGCAATACGACAGTTGAGGAGACTTCACCAGCATCAACAGTTTCACCATTCAGCCTCCTCAAGATATTCTTCTCTTTCTCTAGATCCAATCTTCATGCTTTCCATCTTGAAATTCTTGAATCATTCTTATTTTGATCTCCACCATCCTTCTTGCCGCTGACTTGGTAAGAGCAGTCTTTATCTCCTCTATCTCAAGGATATTAGCATCCTGGATAGACGTAATCCCTTGCTTAAGATCAGCAACTTCCCTAGTCAATTCATCATTTTTCTTTTCAAAAAACTTCCTTGTCCATTTCCCACTTGATTTTATCTTCTCTAGCTTCCTTTTTAACTCGAATCACATCATTCTTCAATTTCTTATTTGCAACACTTAACGACTCAACTTGAGTCTCCACAGAACCAAAAGCCTATACAAAACCAAGAGAGTTTATTAAAGCGATGGATAAAAGTTTTGTAACAAACTGACAACTTACGGTTACACTTACACTTGAAGCCAGAGCCAAAAACTTCTTCTTAACCCCCTCTACAGACAGGTTCCCAAAAGCTTCAATTTCTACCAAATCCTTCACTTCGTCAACTGTTTTCCTTTTCTTCAATCTTGAGCTCACAGTAGTTGCATCTTGGGGCTCTATCTTTAGGGCAACAGCAGGTTTATCCAGTGGTTGGGTAGTGAGATCTCCAAGTAAGTTCTCCATATCATCGAAGGAAATCTCCATGGATGGCTTTGAAACTGCAAAGCAAAGTTAGAATCCATAAGCATATACAAGAACAAAAATCAAAATGACAAGCTATACCTGTGGACATGTTATCCTCTTCACAAAGATCAGTTACTACTCTGTTTTTGAAACTCCGCTCCTCCTCCGAAGACGGAAAAACAGAGCAATTTTAGACTCTGAGTCAGCTTTTGGAGGAAATAAATCTTCCCACTTGATCTCTGCAAAGAAAAAGAAGAGTATATCAATTTATAGGAGAAACCAACTTAAACTAAGGAACATTCAAAACCTTACCTTTCCTATTCCACTCTTTGACTAGGTTCTCACCACCTTCCAGTGAAGCCCTCTCAACAAAGAAAAATTTTCCTCTCCATCCTCTATCACTTACAGACGATTTGGGGACCATCAGACCCTTTTTTGACCTTTCTTAAGACAAACCTTTTTGACCCAAAAGACTGCAGTTCATAGCAAATAGCCATCTCATTCAAGCCTATATTTAAACCATGTTCTCGGTTCACTCTCAAAATAACATCAAAACTCTCCAAGTCATGGGCATCATTTGAACATAAGCAAGTCGTGTTTTTTCAAAAAACTCAGAAACCAAAGGAGGAAAAGGAAAACTAAACCTAGAACAAAGGGATACTCGTAGAAGCAAATCCAAGCCTCGGAAACAGAATCGGCTTTCAAAGATACGTCAAAGGGTCGGAAGACAGTTTGATTTGGGAAAAACTTACGACTTTGCAAAGAAGAAATCATGCTATTGTTGAAAACACAGATCTCATCATCAGGTTTTGCGAGTAAACCTTCTGAAACGAAGACATCAGAAAGGATTTTTGAAGTACCATTTTTGCAAGAGGGAGAGGTTTTTTCATTTTTCTGATGAAAAGATTTTTACAGAGAAAGAAAGAAGAAATTGTGGAGATTAGAGAAGGGGAATACCTTAGGAAGCACCGCCTGGAATGACGAAGAGGGTGGAAATCCTAAGGGTTTTTATGATCTTAGGAGTCTCGACTCCTCTTCTCCCAAGGCGTAATCAAGTAATGCATTGGGTCAAATGCCGGTTAATTAAACTGTCCCATCACAACACGTCTTTCCAGAAAACTTATCTTCTCTGTATTATCCTGCTAAGACAAGTTTGGGGGCAATTGTTGTGGGTAAAATTTCAAGATGTGTCTACCTTCGACTCCCTTCAAAGATTGCAACGCCTTGAACGACAGGTATATTTTACATTACTGATTATTCACTATTTCGATAATAATTTTGCAGGTGGTGAACAGCAATTAAGCACATGGGATAAATCATTTTAACAGCCATATGAGGCCTTTTGACCACGTCAACCATGTCAAGAGATGAGGCCCGGGTTGATAGGATAGTTAGTTATTTTTAGTATTAGAGTTTTTTGTTATCTAGAAGTGTATATAAATAAAGACATAGAGGTACACCAAACACACACTCACATACGCCTAGAGCTCTTGTAAACCTCCATTGTTCTCAAAAGTTACTGTGATTAATACAACCGTTTGGGAAGGAAGGTGCTCTTAATCACCTCCCGAGGTTTTGTGCCGGCGAGATTATTGTCTCAAGGGCTTTCCTCGTTACATCTTTGAGCCAGCCATTCAATTCTTTAGATTAAACTCCATCCGTCCCTCCTTTATTTTTGATTTCCAATTAAGATCAAACTTCATTGTTTTTTCTACCAAAACAGTTTGGCGCCCACCGAGGGGCACTGGTTTAAAAATCTATTGAATTGTCGCTTCGAAATGGCTACTCAACATATGATCTCCGGCATTACCAAGTCAACCAGCCCTACTACTGGCACTAGCACTCAATCTGGGGGCAATGCTCCAAAGTCGTCGGCGGCGCTTTCCAGTGGGTTGCCACCTCCTCCACCGTTGGGGGCAGGTAAGAAGCAACCATCCCCCAGCCCTGATCACGAGCTCAAGAACATGCTGACCCAGATGAAGCACCAGTTGGATCAACAGGGCAAAAGTACATCTTTGATAGCTGAGGCCATGGTAAAGATGCAGAAGGAACAACAGGCCTTATCTGAAAGGATGGATTCAGTATCTCCTATACGTCCCCGAGTCCTAGATTTTTGGTGCTGGCTCTTCAGTGTTCAATGAATTCATTCCCATGAGTTCAACAGTGAATGCACAAACTACATCATCATTGGGACATACGTCTTCTATGATGCCAACATCTGTCGCTCCTACTATCTTCGACCTCACAGGAGAAGGAAACACTTATTCATCCCCTATGCCTAATGTGTCTGAAACACCAAACACCTCAAGGGGGACCCATCTTCACCAGCAGCACGATTATAACTTCTTCAGCTGGCACTACCCTACCGTTTGGTAACTTTAAATATACAAATTCTTTTGATAATATTGCTCGTACCACTAATCCTTTTACAGGTAACTATATAGCAAGTCAACTCCAAGAGTTAAGAGATTTGGTGATGAATGTACCTGGTGTCACTCCACCCATCCAATAGGTTTCTCCAACATGTTACAATCAATCACGCTTCATTCCAGCTATAGTACAAATCGACATCCCAAAGGCTTCAACATCCCAAGTATGAAGTTGTATGACGGAAGCAGCGATCCTGAAGAGCATGTCGCACACTATCGGGAGAAGATGGAGATCGTTAGAGTACCTTTGCAATACAGGGAAGCTTGTTTATGCAAAGGATTTGGCTCAACATGGTCGGACCTGCATTAAAGTGGTTGATTCGTCAACCACCAGGATCTATTGGTTCATTCGCCCAGCTTGTCAACATGTTCAACAATCAATTCTCCTGTAGCAGACAATTCGAAAAGCTTACTAGTGATCTCTACCGCATTGTTCAGCAACCTAATGAGGCTTTGAAGGATTACGTCAACCGATTTAACAAAGAAGTCCTAGAGATACCTAGTCTCGATATGGCGACGGCAACGGAAGCATTTAGAATGGGCCTGAAGAAGGACACACCATTTTACGAAGAGTTGGTGATGAACCCTTGCAAAAGATGGAAGATGTACGCAACAGAGCATTAAGATTCATCAGGCTTGAAGAGGACAAGGTGCAGCAGTCAAAGACCTCCGGAAAATCTTCAGCATATGACAATCCTGACCGGAAGATCGAAACATCTCACCAGAGGAATCACAGATCCAGACCATATCACAGAAACGATCCTGATAAGATCAATTCTGTTGAGGATGAAGATCAAGATGAAACTCACTGTCCAAAAATTTCTGACTATTGTTTTTCTTTGATATTGCAGGAATCTTGTGTGCAATGAACAATCTTGGAGATAAGGCAAGGTGGCCAGGAAGAATGACAAACCTACAGGATGAAGGATAAGTCAAAGTGGTGTGCCTACCACGAAGATTTCAGACATCTTACCGAGGACTGCATCGCCTTGCGAAAAGAATTGAGCTACTTGCTTTCCAAAGGCTATCTTAAAGAGCTTCTCAGTCACAGAAAGAACAAAGCAGAAAACAAGGAAGCAGTTCCTGAGAGACCATCTTCTCCCCCACCAGTAACTAAGGTAATTAATATGATTAGTGGTGGTTCTGATATTTGTGGTACTTCTTACTCTGCAGCCAAAAGACATGCCAAAGATTCCAAAGATGAGAAGCCAAGAATTCAGAAGAAGATCCCTAATTCAGGCTCTCAAGATGCTGTCACCTTTGAAGAAGAAGATCATGAAAATGTCCTAGACCCTCATCATGATGCTCTGGTGATTGCATTGCAAATTGCAAACTGCAAGGTGAGAAGAATTTTGGTAGATGGGGGCAGTTCTGTAAATCTTATCACGGTGGAGGCACTAAAAGAGATGAACATCCCAATGGAGAACGTAACCAAGAGGACTTTGGTTCTTGTGGGATTCAGCGGAGAAACCAAGGATACTGTGGGAGAGATTATGCTTCCAGTATATGTGGAAGGTGTTAACTCCATGGAGCGGTTTTGTGTGATAGACTGCGCCACTAGCTACAATGTTATAATGGGAAGGCCCTGGATCCATGCTATGAAGGCTGTACCATCAACTTATCATCAGTGTCTGAAGATGCCTACACCTTGGGGAGTTGTTACAATCTTTAGTGATCAGCAGATGTCCAAGAACTGTTACATGACTTCAATGAAGGCGTCAACATCTCCGAGACAAGCATAGCATTACAGAAGAAGGCACGTCAGGTATTGAGGCAAGGGAGCATGATGTGAAAGAAGTATTATTAGACCCCTCAAATCCAGACTTGAATGTGTTGATAGGACAAGATGTACCAGCTCAATTTGAAGAAGAACTAATGACTCTTTTGAGAGAAAGAGTCAAGAGTTTTGCCTGGAAGCATGAAGACATAACAGGAATAAGCAAAGACTTTATAACCCACAAGCTCAACATCGACCCATCTTTTAAGCCAGTTCAACCAAAAAAAGAGGAAATTTGCTCAAGAAAAAGAACCAGATCATCAAAGATGAAGTTGACAAGTTGTTGAAAGCAAAGATGATCAGAGCAGCAGATATCCAAAATGGTTGGCTACGTAGTTGTGGTAGAGAAGAGAGGGGGAAAATGGAGAGTTTGTGTCGACTTCACAGACCTAAATAAAGCCTGCCCAAGATCCTTTCCCTTTGCCACATATTGACACATTGGTTGACGCAACATCGGGACACGAGATCTTGACGTTTATGGATGCATCTTCAGGATTTCAGCAGATTCAGATGGAACCGTCTGACCAAGAACACACCGCCTTTATTACACCCTCAGTATATATTGTTATATTGCTATGCCTTTTGGACTAAGAAATGCAGGTGCAACATATCAGAAGCTGGTCAACATGATGTTCAAAGATCAAATTGGCGATACCATGGAGGTATACATCGATGACATGGTGGTAAAGTCAAAGAAAGCAGAGAATCACGCCCGAGATCTTACAGAAGCATTCAACATGTTAGATGCTTTCAACATGAAACTGAATCCAACCAAGTGTAATTTTGGAATGAGGTCTGGAAAATTTTCTAGGCTATATGGTAACACAAAGAGGTATCGAGGCGAGCCCGGAGCAAATCAGAGCTATCATCAACTTGGCATCACCTCGATCTGTTAAAGAAGTGCAAAGATTAACTGGAAGGTGGCAGCGCTCAACAGATTCATCTCTCTAAATCTTCTGAAAGATACAAGCTCTTCTATGACATCTTAAAGAAGAATAGCAAGTTTGAATGGACTCAACAGCATGAGAAAGCCTTCCAAGATCTGAAAGAATACCTATCAACACCACCGCTATTGGTCAAACCTGAAGAAGGCGAGCCACTATATGCATATCTTGCCGTGTCAGAAACAGCAGTAAGTGCAGTCTTGGTTAGAGAGCAGGATGGTGCCCAATATCCCATTTATTATGTAAGTAAGACTCTTCTTGATGCGGAAACCAGGTACTCCCATCTTGAGAAGTTAGTACTAGCTTTAATTACTGCTTCAATCAAGTTAAGACATTATTTTGAAACTCATGTTATATATATTCGTACTAACTATCCCCTAAAGAATGTTATGAGGAAACCAGAAAATGTCAGGTAGATGGCGAAGTGGTCAGTTCAACTAAGCACTTATGATATCAAGTATGAACCAAGGACGGCGATAAAATCACAAGCTCTTGCAGATTTTGTGGCGGATTTCAGTACAAGCATGCAACCAGAAGTAGACATAGAAGTCCAGCAACTCCAAGAAGGTGACACCATGGCTGAATGGACATTGTACCTGATGGGGCATCAAATATGAGGGGAACAGGTCTTGGAATTGTTTATAAAATCGCCACAAGGGGACATTATACCATAGGCTATTAGTTGTGATTCAAAGCTACCAATAATGAGGTAAATATGAAGCCCTCATAGTAGGATTTAACTGTAGCACTAGATCTCAACATCAAGGTCATCCAGGTATATTGTGATTCATTGTTATTAATATACCACAGCTATTAGTTGTGATTTCAAAGCTACCAATAATGAGGCAGAATATGAAGCCCTCATAGTAGATAACTGTAGCACTAGATCTCAACATCAAGTCATCCAGGTATATTGTGATTCATTGTTATTAGTCAATCATTTTAACGGATCTTATGCAGCTAGAGAACACAAAGATACGTCATACTTGGAAGTAGTGAAGACCTTGCCAGTAAATTCCAAAGGTTCAAGATAGAACAGATTCCCAGGGAAGAGAATTCACAAGCAGATGCCCTAGCCAACCTTGGCTCTGCTTTCAATAGTCTGACTCAAACCAACATACCAATTATCCATGTCAACATTCCAGCCACAGATAGAATGGAGTTATCTTGCATAGACAAAGACATACAGGAAGCACAAACTGAACCATCTTGGATCTCCCCAATAGTCAAATATCTTCAAGATGGTACCATCCCAACACAAGAGAAGAATGCAAGAGCATTCAGGGTAAGGAATGCAAGATATTTGTTGATTGATAATGTCTTGTTTAGAAAATCTTTTGCAGGGCCTTACTTAAGGTGTTTGGAACCAGAGCAAGCTGTGGCAATCTTAAAAGAGCTTCATGAAGGTCTATGTGGAAATCATTCAGGGGGCAGGAGTTTGTACACCAAGGCTCTTAGGATGGGGTATTATTGGCCGACCATGCGTCAAGATGCAGCAGAATACTCTAAGAAGTGCGATTCTTGCCAGAGACATGGTGACATCTTGCACCAGCCTGCAGAAATGATGCATCCTATTCTATCCCCTTGGCCCTTCATGACTTGGGGAATGGATATTGTTGGGAAATTACCTAAAGCTCCTGGAGGAAAGGTGTTTTTATTAGCAATGACAGATTACTTTTCCAAATGGATTGAAGCTGAGGCCTATGTTCAAGTTCGTGACAAGGAAGTGATATCTTTCATTAAGAAAAATATCTTCAGCAGGTTTGGCATCCCTTCGGAAATAATATGTGACAACGGTTCCCAATTCATAAGCAAGAAGACTCAAGATTTTCTCGTAAGATGGGGAGTTAAGATGGTAACATCTTCCCCAGTGCACCCTCAAGCAAATGGGCAAGCTGAGTCTGGCAACAAGATCATTATTTCCAACCTAAAAAAGAGATTGGATCAAAAAAAGGGGAGATGGGTTGAAGAATTGCCTTTCGTCTTATGGGCTGATAGAACAACACCCAAGAATGCAACGGGCCAGAGTCCATACTCTCTAGTTTTTGGATCAGAATCGGTCATTCCTGCTGAAGTTGTCATCCCTTCAGCGAGATACGGGTTGATAACTCCGGAGCAAAATAGTATCATCTTGGCTCAAGATCTTAATACCGTTGATGAATTGAGAGACTTGGCAAAGATCAGGATGGCGGCATACCAGCAGAGAATTGCAAGATCTTACAACAAAAATGTCAGAGTAAGAAAGTTCCAAATTGGTGACTTGGTGCTGAGAAAGGTTGTTCAGAATACAAGAGAGCTCAATGCTGGCAAGTTGGCACCAAAATGGGAAGGACCTTACTTAATAGATGCAGACGCAGGAAATGGGGCATATTGGTTATCACCGTCGAAGGTGTGAGAATCCCCAGATCGTGGAATGCTATCCATCTTAAAGCATACTTCATGTAAGGCCTGAATTTTCAAATTCAAGAAGAACAGGTACGCCTTTAAATTTTTGTTATTTCAATAAGTTGTTTATCATTTGATTTATATTTATCAAGACCATTACTGACTTAAGCATCGGAGGGGTGTTAGCTAAGCTAACACCCAATCCTAACATGTTTTTGTCTTGCAAGGGCAAATCGATCTGAAGTACAAATTTTTTTAAGATGTTATCACCTTAGCATTTTCAGAATGTGATACAGGTATGATTTTGTCTTGCTTCAATTCTGTTTACCTTATCAAAAATTATTTATGTAGAGGTCATTCTAATTAATGAAAGTGATATCAGTTAAGATGTCATAATATTAACATGTTCTCGTTTTTGTAAGAAAGTAAACACTTATTTTGAGAAGACAACAACTTGAGATTGGCCATCTCATCTTACGTTTAAAGGTACTTAGTCCCTTCAAAGGTTTAAAGAAATAACTTTCTTTCGTTTTGAATCAAGGTTGATACACCTTCGCTTGGAGCGCAAGATTTCAATAGTAGTTAAGGTGAGGAATGGGCACGTATATTTATATATACGCACCCCCATTTCCACTTAATTAACGTTGAGCATAAGATTTTTTCAAGTGGTAATGGCATATTCATGTCATCCAAGGGCCAAAGTGTTTTTGATATTTTCATATCAAACAAAAGTATTTTAAAGGTTAAAACACCTTACACAAGATCGTTAAAACTTGATATTTCCAATCTAAGCTGACCAAAGATAAACCTGCCGAATCCATAGACATGCATCATGTCGTACCAACCCAACTTCTGAAAATCTAAAACTACTTGTCCTTGACCTTTATGGGTCATTACAACCAAAATACCATAAAAGTTCAGAAAAACCAAAAAATTGTCTTACAAACTTTTTCGGGACGCAGCCCATCAAAACCATTGTCCAAAACAAACATTGTTCAAAACCAACTTTGCTCAAACTTACCTTCAAACATCCAATTTTTCTTGACCATATTTCTGATCTTCCTCCATGGGCAATACGACAGTTGAGGAGACTTCACCAGCATCAACAGTTTCACCATTCAGCCTCCTCAAGATATTCTTCTCTTTCTCTAGATCCCAATCTTCATGCTTTCCATCTTGAAATTCTTGAATCATTCTTATTTTGATCTCCACCATCCTTCTTGCCGCTGACTTGGTAAGAGCAGTCTTTATCTCCTCTATCTCAAGGATATTAGCATCCTGGATAGACGTAATCCCTTGCTTAAGATCAGCAACTTCCCTAGTCAATTCATCATTTTTCTTTTCAAAAACTTCCTTGTCCATTTCCCACTTGATTTTATCTTCTCTAGCTTCTTTTTTAACTCGAATCACATCATTCTTCAATTTCTTATTTGCAACACTTAACGACTCAACTTGAGTCTCCACAGAACCAAAAGCCTATACAAAACCAAGAGAGTTTATTAAAGCGATGGATAAAAAGTTTTGTAACAAACTGACAACTTACGGTTACACTTACACTTGAAGCCAGAGCCAAAAACTTCTTCTTAACCCCCTCTACAGACAGGTTCCCAAAAGCTTCAATTTCTACCAAATCCTTCACTTCGTCAACTGTTTTCCTTTTCTTCAATCTTGAGCTCACAGTAGTTGCATCTTGGGGCTCTATCTTTAGGGCAACAGCAGGTTTATCCAGTGGTTGGGTAGTGAGATCTCCAAGTAAGTTCTCCATATCATCGAAGGAAATCTCCATGGATGGCTTTGAAAATGCAAAGCAAAGTTAGAATCCATAAGCATATACAAGAACAAAAATCAAAATGACAAGCTATACCTGTGGACATGTTATCCTCTTCACAAAGATCAGTTACTACTCTGTTTTTGAAACTCCGCTCCTCCTCCGAAAGATGGAAAAACAGAGCAATTTTAGACTCTGAGTCAGCTTTTGGAGGAAATAAATCTTCCCACTTGATCTCTGCAAAGAAAAGAAGAGTATATCAATTTATAGGAGAAACCAACTTAAACTAAGGAACATTCAAAACCTTACCTTTCCTATTCCACTCTTTGACTAGGTTCTCACCACCTTCCAGTGAAGCCCTCTCAACAAAGAAAAATTTTCCTCTCCATCCTCTATCACTTACAGACGATTTGGGGACCATCAGACCCTTTTTTGACCTTTTCTTAAAGACAAACCTTTTTGACCCAAAAGACTGCAGTTCATAGCAAATAGCCATCTCATTCAAGCCTATATTTAAACCATGTTCTCGGTTCACTCTCAAAATAACATCAAAAACTCTCCAAGTCATGGGCATCATTTGAACATAAGCAAGTCGTGTTTTTTCAAAAAACTCAGAAACCAAAGGAGGAAAAGGAAAACTAAACCCTAGAACAAAGGGATACTCGTAGAAGCAAATCCAAGCCTCAGAAACAGAATCGGCTTTCAAAGATACGTCAAAGGGTCGGAAGACAGTTTGATTTGGGAAAAACTTACGACTTTGCAAAGAAGAAATCATGCTATTGTTGAAAACACAGATCTCATCATCAGGTTTTGCGAGTAAACCTTCTGAAACGAAGACATCAGAAAGGATTTTTGAAGTACCATTTTGCAAGAGGGAGAGGTTTTTTCATTTTCTGATGAAAAGATTTTTACAGAGAAAGAAAGAAGAAATTGTGGAGATTAGAGAAGGGGAATACCTTAGGAAGCACGCCTGGAATGACGAAGAGGGTGGAAATCCTAAGGGTTTTTATGATCTTAGGAGTCTCGACTCCTCTTCTCCCAAGGCGTAATCAAGTAATGCATTGGGTCAAATTGCCGGTTAATTAAACTGTCCCATCACAACACGTCTTTCCAGAAAACTTATCTTCTCTGTATTATCCTGCTAAGACAAGTTTGGGGGAAATTGTTGTGGGTAAAATTTTCAAGATGTGTCTACCTTCGACTCCCTTCAAAGATTGCAACGCCTTGAACGACAGGTATATTTTACATTACTGATTATTCACTATTTCGATAATAATTTTGCAGGTGGTGAACAGCAATGAAGCACATGGGATAAATCATTTTAACAGCCATATGAGGCCTTTTGACCACGTCAACCATGTCAAGAGATGAGGCCCGGGTTGATCGGATAGTGTGAATACCCCTTTCCGATGAAGCGACGCATGGGAAGTATCTTGTGATTATTATTATTTACAAAGGGAATATTCTTAACGACATTAAAATTATGAGAGTCGCCACGCCGTTTTAATTAAAGCCAAAACATTGAAAAAAGCATTTTTAGTGGGTTCGGGGGGTCAAATTACAACAAGAGAAGAATATTGAACGTTATCACTCCTATTGCCCGAATCGATCGGTCTTTCTATCATGATGAATGTGTTAGTAGTGTGTTAGTGATTTAGACCGGATCCGAAAATTGCCTACGTTCCTCTCAATGCGAGAAGCTCAGGTCAGCGTAGTTCGCAGAGAATTAGAATAGGCAGAAGAATCGAGATCATGCATAATGAAGGGGGAATTACCTAAAGATTAGGGTTTTAGAAGTAGTTCCTAGATCATCCTCGGGTTGATGAACCCTCGATCATCATCGGCTATGAAATAACATGTAATTATGAAGATCGCAACCCTAAATATAGCATAAATAAGGTTTTAATCTAAGAACACGAAGAACATGCGAAGAACATATTATGAACATATGAATGAGCATGCAAAGAATATGAAGAAACTATGAATAAACATGTACGAACATGAATATAAAAGATCTACATTAAAATAATGCAAGAACACGAAGAAAAAAGTAGAAAACTTACCTATGTGGCAAGAAATAAACCTGGATCTTCTTGGAGGTTTGAATGCTAATTAGAGAGCAAAATATTGTTTTAAGAACTCCAAAATTCGTACTTAGAGCTCTCAAAATTGGATCCCTAAACCAATAGCTGGGATTGGTTTATATAGTAAACTGAGGGGAAGATCTGATGGTCCAGATCATCCGGCGCAAGGTTGGCCGCCTGGCCATGGTTGAAGACGGCGAAAATGTTGGCCGCGTGGCCAAGATCAACGCGTGACAATGTTGGCCGCCTGGCCAAGTCTGCAGGCTGACTTGATTTTCAAGCTAGGGTTTCACTGTTGCTTTATGGTAACCCTAAGTTGCCTATTTTGATGGATTTTGTCATAAATGAGATATTTTGGGATCCAGGACAAGTCTTTGCAAGGTTTCTAATTCCTATAAAGTCCTTGTATTTTTGGGAAAGTCTTAATAAACTCATTTTCAGGTCGGGTACTAACAGTAGCCCCTCGGCGACGCTTCTTGCAAGGCAATGTGGGGTCGACGATAAAAGAAGGATCCTTCTGAAACATGAGTTTCAAAACAGATGAAAGGTAAGGGAACGGCTGAACCTTGGCAGGCGACCTACGTATCCGCGGGGGATCAGCCAAACGTAGTTCAAATCTGATGGGAAATTGGGAATAACTGTCCTCTGGTGGGGAGCAACGTCTTCTGCTGGGGAAATGCACCTGCTGGGGATGAGAGATAACCGCGTCGGTCGGTGGCTGGACCTTTTCAGGTTTCCTACGTATCCTCCGAGGAATCAAGCCGGTCGTAGTTCGAAGCTACTGGGGATAAAACGAGATGTCGGACTTCTACTGCGGATAATAAACCTACGGGCACTATCCTGTATGAAGAACGGACATTCATAAGCAGTGAAGTTATTTGGAAAAATAAGGACTATGCTGTCTAAATAATCCCAAGATGGAATGGTAAACGCAATCAGGATCGCCAGGGTTCCTGCCGATCGCGCTAAAGTAATAGATGTTGGATCTCTCGCGAATAGAAACGCCGAGGCTTCTGCCAACCACGATCGATCTAGGATGCGTACGTCATAGAGGCGCCGAAGTCTCTACAACCATACGAATCTTAATAATAGATGTTGGATCTTTCGCAAACAGAAACGCCGATGCTTCTGCCAATTACGATTGATCTAGGATGGTATGTCATAAAGGCGCCGAAGTCTCTATAACCATACGAATCCTAAAATAGATGCTGGATCGCTCACAAATAGAAACGCCGAGGCTTCTGCCAACTACGATTGATCTAGGATGGTATGTCATAGAGGCGCCGAAGTCTCTACAATCATACGAATCCTAAGCAAATATTTGGTGAAGAATGGAAATTTTAAGGGGCTTTCCGTACCCAAAGGTAACGAATATCAGTCAACATAGTGCTAAAGGCATTTAAAATGAATTAAAGGGAAAAGATCAGGGGCAAAAGTGGAATTTTATCTGAAGGGGCAAGGTTGGCCGCGTGGCCAAACACACTGAATTGCAAAAGTGGCCGCGTGGCCAAGGCCTCTGAGTGGTCAGATCTCCTTCACGCGGATTGTTGATCTGACGGCTGGGGTTGCAAGGGCGAAAGTGGCCGCGTGGCCAAGGTAGCCGGCGGGCTGACTCTTTGTCACATCACCAGAAACCCTCCCTCTTCTTCTTCTTTTCTTCTTTCTTCTTCTTCCTTCCTCCATTGACGAGTTAGAGTGAGAAAATTGAATTTTAGAGAGAGAAAGCTCAGATTTTGATAATTTCGAAGCCTTCATTTCACATATTTCTTGAAGCTATGGCAGATTGGATCAATGAGGCGTTATTTAGAGATTTCCCGGCCAAGGTGGGTATATGATTCCACAACAAGAGCCACAAGGAGAGGGGCACGGTAATGCTAAGGGCGCAGGGAATGTCGGGGCTGATCCAGGAGCGTGCTTTGAAGCGGCGCCCTTGATTCCGCGGGGCGGTTTGAGACCACGAGCTGCGACTCGGAATTATCGCGATAATCTGCTGCGGTCCACGTTCGACCAAGATTACGATTTTTACATCGACTCTGAGCGTCATTGGTCGATGGGGCTTCCGGAGACGCGAGAGGTAAATTTCGAATTTTCATTCCTCTCCTTCTCGCACATTTGTATGTTTTATGCACATAATATGAAATGCTAGAATAATGGAGTGCTAGAATTTAAATTGCTGGAATTGTAAATTGCTAGAATGGTAACATACCTGTGCTGTGTTTACCTGCAGAGGATCAAGGCTCGTGGGTCCACAGTGACTGTGGGCAAACTGTGGGCGTCCCTGCCGGAGGGACCGGGCGGTTTGCGTGCTCGGATCGAGGCTATGGGCTTTGGCCCATTCTTTGACAGTGTCCGCATGATCGGGGCTACTCTGAAGGTGGCAGCGGTGATAGAGGTGTGCCGGGAGTTCTGGTGGGATACCACCCATACCTTCCACTTTAGTTGGGAGAGATTACCATCACGCCGACGGATTTCGCGGCCATCACGGGGTTGAGGTTTACTGGTACCCTTTGCTTTTTGATGAGAGCTTGGCGGAGCGGCGGGATTATAGATAGGCTCTGCTGGGAGTTGACACCGACCTGGGAGGAGGTGTCAAGGGTTATGGAGTGGAGGCCGGGAAGGTGAATCGCTTGGTGGAGGTGGCTATTGAGGCCTTTAGTAGGGGGAATATGATTTGGATTGCTTGGTCCGGCTGTTCTTATGGTACAGCTTTTCAGAGATTTTGTTTCCCAGTGGGGCTACCGTCTGCCGGTACTCACTGCTAGGGGCTCTTGTGGACTTGGACTTAGTCGGTGGGATTTCTTGGGGTGGAGCCGGTTTGGCTGAGATTTACCGGGCTTTGGACCATTGCTCGAGGGCTAGCTCGTCGGCCTTTGACGGGTTCCAGTTCGCTTTTGAGGTATGCTCTTGACTACCCTTCTTTTCATTTGAGATCTCTGTTCCATCTTTTGGTCTGAAATGTTTCTCTCCTTATATGCACAGGCTTGGGTGTACGAGGTCTTTGGAGTCGCCCCTTTTCAGTTGGTGATGAGTGTTAACAAGGTTGTTCCCATCATGTCGTACTGGTGCAAGGGCAACAGGGCTCCTTCCCGCAGAAACCGGGACAGGAAGACAGTAGATGCTGCTGATCTGAGGAGGGTGTTCGCGATGTCTGAGCCCATAGGGGTTAGATTTTACCCATGGAGCCCGGCCAATGAGGCTTCGGTGGGTCCCTATGTGGTGGATTTGACCGCTTCTAGGGTTCTGCTTGTGGGTCTCACCGGGGAGGCTATGTATCTTGGGGAGAGGGTGGTTCGTCAGCACAGGGCTGGTGCGTTACCGTGGGCTCCTTATGACCCTCCTCGGGATATGCTCCATCCTGCGAGGTTGGCGACTTTCTTGGCTCCCACTCCGGCAGAGCATTATAGGGGGAGCGACGACTATGCTGGCTACGTGCGGACACGGCTGATCAGCCCTCAGGTTCGGGCTCGGATGCTATCTGGAGAGGGATCGAGCTCGGCCCGGTATGTTGGTCGGAGTCGGCCTTTGGTTGACATGCCCCTTCGCTCGAGTAGCGTGAGAGTGATGAGGGGCGGCCGGGAGATGGAGCTTAGCTTGGAGCCGACTGATGCAGATCTTGTTGAGGAGACATTCATTCCTCCGCCCGACGCTGGGGTACGTCTTTGTGCTTTATATCAGTCATGTTCGCACACACTTATTTCTTTCTGCATTGTAATCATTGCCTTGGTTTCACTTTCAGGTGATTCGGGAGGCCTATATCCGTTTAGCTCGGCAGGAGAACGTGTTGATGCGCTTACTGAGGGAGGCGTACCATTCATGTACTTGTCAGAGGGACGACGTTGCGTCACCCCAGCGTCGTGAGCGGTCTCCGAATGGTGCGGGCTCTTCTCATATTGGTGGTCGAGCGGTCCGGGGACGGAATTCGGGTGCCGGTAGCTCTCGGGCTTTAGCGCGGCGTGGAGACACCACGGAGGAGGATTCTGATTAGGCGGGGTCCATCTTCATTTCCTACACTGTTAGCTAGTAGAGAGCAGATGGATATGTATGTACAGGACAAATATATAACATGCATGTATGTAGATTATGTTCTAAAATGCAATTTTATTGTGGGAGCCTACTTGTGCAAACTAGTTATTTTACAAATGTTCCTAATTTTATACAATGCATGAGCCATGGAAGGGGGCAGGTACGTAGTTGCATGGATCCGTCACGGAGTGGGAAGAAACAAACTGGATTTCTGCATGGAGCAAAGTTGGCCGCATGGCCATGGCGTGGCCCAGAGCAATGTTGGCCGCCTGGCCATGGCAAGATCCGGAGCAAAGTTGGCCGCGTGGCCTAGGACGAAGTTGGCCGCCTGGCCAAGGACAATATCGGCCGCGGGGCCAAGGGCATATGTGGCCGCGTGGCCAAATCATGCGCCGCCTCCGGTTTTCCTTTTCCTGGCAAGAATCGGGAGTTGTGCAGTATTTAATGAACCCTTTGCAGCCATAAAAACGTACCAGCAACCTTTTGAGCAGTTTTTGAGTTCCTTTTAACCAATTTTCTTGCTCTTTGCCATGGATCAAGAGGCTAGGATCACAAGCCTTGAGAAAAAAGTCTTTATAACCTCTTTGGAGAAGTGGGTTGCCAAACTTCCTGGTTCTAGTCGTAGAAAGCTTGATGAACGGTATGGGATAAAGTGTCTTTGGTCACTTTTGCACATGAACTCCAATACCAACCTCTTGCAAGCCTGTGGGAGATTTTGGAATGATACCCTCCATGTCTTCAACTTTTCATTCAACGAGATAACACCCACTTATGAGGACATCGCAGCATTATGTGGCTACGAAGGGAAGGGTAAAGTTGCCTTGCCTTTTGATTTCGTTTGCTTGAGGGACAAGTTGGTGACCTTTGGCGTACCCGCGGATGACTTTGATAGGTATGCTAGGGGCGGTTATGTCGACCTTTCCTGGATGTCACAACACTTCATGCATGCAGACGTGACATCTAACCGCTCCTTGGACCATCTTGCACTGTGCTTGTTCAGCTCTATCCTTTTCCCTTCTGAGGTGGGATTTGCCAGTGAATGATGTTTGGGTATGGTGAACTTGGCTCGTTTGGGTTATGATATTGTACCGGCCATTCTTGGGGAGATGCTCTGTGGGATTCCCTATCTCGCGGCTTATGGTGGGATGCCTTGTGGTAGTGATAGGCTTTTGACCATGTGGTTGCAAGAGCGGCTTCGAGTGAATAAACCGGCGGCTTCTCTGAAGGTGGCCCCATGGATGCACCGCATTAGAGGCATGGCGGAGCGGTTTGAGGGCATGACTCTCAAAGGTTGGGAAAGTATTTGGCGGAAATGGTGACTGACGACATTCAGTGGGTGGTGCCCCATTGGCACATTCACTCTGTGAGGGAGAAACAAGTGGGACTTCACATGATCAAAGTTCCGACCCTTTCTGGGACTACCTTTTACTATCCCTCTAGAGTGCTTCGTCAGTATGGTTTGGTGCAGACCATCCCGGAGGGTTGGGACAAGGAGAGAGATGATTTTCCTTTTGGGGTACTTCCGTTGGATGATAGTGCCTCAGTCCTTCTTTCTCAGATGTGGGGCGAGGCCGGCTTTAGTCGTAGGACTTTCCTCACACGCTCTAGCAACACCTTCCTGCCACGCGAGTATTTGGATTGGTATATGGGGAGACTTGGGCATGCGGAGCAGACTCTAGAGACCCTAAGGGCACTATCTTAGGATCCTGTGCTCCAAGTTCTTCATTGAGAATTAAGGAGGCTGAGGCTTATGAGAGGAGGATGAGTAAGCGCGTGGCTAACGGAGGCGGAGAAGAAGTGGGGTGTCAAAGAAGAGGAAAGGCGAAGAGGCTCCTAATGGAAAGGCTAAAGGTGTTAGCAAGTTTGAAAGAAGATTTTGTGAGAGTTCTAGCAAGAAGAAAGTTCGCCGTGGGCAAAGCAAGAAGAAAGAGACCGAGGGCACAAATGGCACTAAGGAGTAATCCCGAGCGTCTCTCCATGGTCGTTGCAGACACATTAGTTTAATTTAGTTTACTTTTGTTTTAGTTTCAATTTCAGAATAGGTTATTTATTCAAAAAGTATGTCAAGCTTAGACTCATCAAATAAGTGTTAACATGTAATGACTATGGAAATAAAAGTTTTTGCTTTCAGAAAATACAACTTCGATCTTTATTGCTTAACAAGATTTGGATGTTTATTTGTTTTTTAGACCGCACCTTTTGAAAGGCTGCCTACGTTCCCCTTTTACAAATAGGACTAAGGGGCTCAGGTCACCGTAGTTCACTCCAGTCAGACTAGAATGATTTTAAAGAAAGGGAAGATAGAAGGGGGAATGCTCTAACTTTTGCCTAGACCGCCGATTTCGTAGCAGCCGAGGAGTTCTAAGTTTCCGCTTTTCTCCATAGAACCAAAATCCTCTTACGTCGGTGAGTATATTTTCGTCCATCAAGCCTTGATTCTCCTTTGTAGAGCGACGCAGTCGTTGGTGTCGTGGCCTTCGTCTTGGTGGTAAGAGCAACTTTTCGTAGGTTCAAATGGTTGAAGGGGTGGTAATTCGGAGAGGAGTGAATGTTCTTCTAGAGGCTGCATCTTGCCCATTTGTCTTAGTTGGTCGAACAATCTTGCGAAAGGGGTCCCTATTCTTGTGTAGCGGGGGACCGAGAGGGGGTATTTTTCCAAAAATCTTTGCATTTTTTCACTGATTTCCTTTTCCTGGCGCGAGGGCCACGATTCTGTCGTTGGTGTTGGGGTCTGAAGTTCATTCCCATGTGTCGGGTGCAGGATTGGGGTATTCGCGAGGTATTCCTTGAGGCAGCATAACGCGAATTCACATCTCGAACTCCATTCTCGGTCGCGGGCCCTTTCTATTTCTCTGAGCATCGGTTCCCCTACTGTTGTAAAATGGTTGAGGTGTTGCAGTAACTTGACGAGTTCTTCCTTTTCGGCTTTGTTTCGAGGAGACTGCATTCTCAACACGGCTCGAACTCGCCGACTGATGGTCCTCCCCGAGGTTGTGGAGGGGGTTGCTTCTTGGTTCTCCTCGGTTGTCTCGACCTGGTTATAGCCGTCAAACCCATCACCGAACGACTTGGCCTCATAATGGGTGGTTGCGTTCGCCAACATGTCGATATTTGGCTGGGGGAAGCCGTCCTTTGGCGTAGTTTTGTTGAGATCCCGAAAATCCGCACATATTCTGACTTTACCGTTGGATTTCTTGACAGTCACCAGATTTGATAACCAGTTGGATACTCGATCACCCTGATGAAACCCACACGGAGTAGCTTCTCAATCTCTTCCTTCACTTGCAAAGACCATTCCGGCTTAATGCGGCGCAGCTTCTGTTTGACTGGCTTAGCGTCTGGTGCTGTCGGGATTCTGTGCTCTACGATCGAGTTGTCAAGCCCCGGCATGTCCTTATAAGACCATGCGAACACATCCACATATTCTCTGAGTAGCTCAATCAGTGCTTCCCTCTCAGCTCTGCTGAAGAAGCTTCCAATCTTCGTTTCCTTAGGCTCGGCTTCGGTTCCCAAATTCACGCATGTTAACACCTCATCGGCAGCTTGGGCTCGAGATTCTTTTTTATTAATAACCTGTTCTGAGATTTCTTTAATGTATTCGTCATTTAATGGGTCTGTGTCTGCCTCTTCTAATGAATCATTATTAACTAAGTGTATATCATTAGTTTGATTATTAGCCAATTTATCAGTTAAAAGAGTGACTATGGAGGGATACTCGGAAAGGTCGAGGGTTTCATTCATGGCAAAAGGGAAAATAGCGTTTGCAACAAGATCATAGTCTTCAGACGTAAGGTCGTCAGACTTAGAGGAAGACTCAAATTCAAAATGTAAAACACTAGACTTTGGGGACGGGGATTTTGGGTGAGTGACAGGAGATGCTGCGGGAGCGGCGACAGGAGAAGGAGTAAGCCCCAGTGTTCCCATCATAAATTCCGGAGTAGCTATAAGTCCCCCAATGATGCACCAATTCTTGAGCTTGTCCCCATGGGTGCCACCAATGTCCTTGGGTCCACCTTATCCTCAGAATCATCTTCAATTACGGCAACCATGTCTTCGAGCAGCCCCAGATTACCCATATGTTGAAGCAGGTATTGGCCGTCCCACGTCTCAGTCAAACTTGGAGTTTCTGCGGCTTCTATTGCTGGCTTGTCAAGGGTTGCGGCTTCAAGTTGTTCTGCCAAGTCATCTGCAACCTTGGTGGAGTACTCATGCCTGATGGTTCTAACTCTGCCCGTGGCTTTGTCATATTCCATGTAAGTCAGCTTCATGTTGGACCGATCGAATTCCACATCTCTGAAAATCTCGAACCCTTTCTGCAATTTCCCGGTGTGGTCAATCCATGGCTCGGCGAACTCAAAACACGAAAACTCCTCGCCTTCCCTAACAAAGTAGCTATTTAGGGACAGGCGGTATGGCCGCATTTCAGGCTTTTTGTAGGGAAGCTTCATCTTTTTAAGCAATTCTATCCTCTGTTGCTCCATCTTGTCTTCAAGAGTAAGGGTGTATCCAAGACCGAACAATCCTCGGTGATCAATCTCTCTAACCAGACTTGTGGGACCTTGCAAGTTCTTACCTAGCCCCAGCCCCGGTATGAAGCCCATATTACGCAGTATCTTGACAACAGGTGCCACTTTATCCGTTGTTTTGGTGAGGTCGATGGTGCAGATCTGTGCTTGAGCGACTATTTTGAAGCCGTTGAAGAGTCGGCTCTCTTCCCCATGCTGAATCTGTAAGACAGAAACGCCCTTGGTGTCCATCCCTTGGGCAGTTACGAGATCGCTGTAGATGATGGTCACTTCATTACCAGATTGAAACTTCACACACTGGTGCAGGGAAGATGGGACAGCGCCCGACTGATGTAACCATGGCCGTCTATGACGTGGAAGTCTGTTGGCAGCATCTTTGTTCCGATGGTAATGGGCAGGGTGACTTCGCCTATCACGGCGCGGCATATGGAGTCATAAGCTTTGATGGTTTGCTTGGATGGGCGTAAATCAACACCATGAACGCCAACCACATCCATCATCCTTGAAGGCAGGATATTAATAGCAGAACCATTGTCAATGAATACACGGGGAATTTTCTTGCCATTTACTTCGACAGTGATGTACAAAGGCTCATTATGATCAACTCCGAACACTGGCTTGTCTAGCTCCGAGAAAGTGATGATGTTTCCATAGTGGATATTACCAATCATGTGGGTGACGTCTTCCGGGGTAATAGTGGATGGTACCATAGTGGCGGCGAGGTTTTGGTCGAGCATGAGGCGATGGGCTAGGGAGGAGGTGAGTAGGGACCATAGTGAAATATGGGCTTGGGTTTGTTTGAGTTGAGTGAGGATAGGGTCTTCTTTGTCTAGGTCGGCTTGCTCGGGTTCCTTCCCAAAGACTTTCTTTGCACCCTTCGGGTCGGATTGGTACACTTGACCGGATCTTGTAAGGAGACAAACTTCCGCACGTAGCTCCTCTAAAGACAATGGCGAGTCATGACAAGGGGGCGAAACTTCGGTCTTTTCGGCCTCCTCGAAGATTTCGGCCCAAGAAAGAGGTTGAGAGGGCTTGGGACTCTCTTCCCCTAGAGATTCGATTTCACTCACTAGTTCTTCTAAAGACAACAAGTAGCAAGAAGATTCTTTATTATTAGTCATTGAAATACAACCCATCTCATCACAGTCCGCCACAACAGGCTCGGCCGGATCAGTGATTTCACTAAGTTCTACCATGAGTACATTGCTAGCTACATAATCCCTAGGGTCTTCGACTACTCCCTTGTGGATGAGCTCTTGCACGGCTTTCTTGAGTTCAAAACATTCTTCGGTAGTGTGACCGGTGCACTTGTGGTAGTGGCAAAACTTGATAAATCGCAACCAAGACGGGGAAGGTGTCCTTCTAACGGTTCGAGCATTTCTAACGTCACCAATGCCATGAAGATATCCACCATCGTGAGCCCTATCTTGTCAAAGGCATCCATGAGCTCTAGGATACTGATCTCGCATGTTTGCACCATATTCACCCTCCCCCATTGTTAGGAAGAGGGTTATTCACCACATTAGGACCCTTCGGCTTCTCAATCTTCTTGTCATTGATCAACCCTTGTACTACGCGCTTCAATTGAATACAACCATCCGTTGTGTGCCCGATGTGCTTGTGATACTTGCAGAACTTGGAGGCGTCCAAATCACTTCTTGGGTAGGCAGGTTGGTAATTCTCTAAAGGCTTGATAAGACCCCTCTTGACTAACACGTCAAAGACTTTCCCATAGGCATACCAAAAATCAAAGTGCTCCCTCTCCTTTGCGGCGGAGCCCCATCCTTGTTACGGCTTGGACATCTAATGGGACCTCTTTCTGGACCATATTCACTTGGCCGACGGCCTCCTTTCCACCCCTAGGAGGCGCAGGCGCAGTAGGAGCCTTGTAGCGGAAGGAATTGTTGTTGTTGGTCTTTGGACTTTCCTTTGGCGGCACAATCCCAGTGAACCCTGCTTCGTACCTTACTCCGGCGTCCACCATTTCCCGCAAATCAGGGAAGTAACCATTACCTATAGCTGCTTTCATCTCCGGTAGCAAGCACTTGTAGAAAATCTGTTTCTGTTCCTTCGCTTTGGCGGGTATTGGACCTCGCACAACCGATGATTCCACCTCTTGTAAAAATCATAAATAGCCTCGCCGGGCTTTTGCATAGTGTTCTCAAGATCTGTTCGATTCACATGCCAATCCAAGTTAGCTTGATACTTCTCACAGAAAATGGCACTGATTTGATCCCACGTTTGCCTTTCGCTTGTTTCTAGCCCCAAGAACCAACGCAGAGCTATACCATCCAAAGTGCTATGAAATACGCGAGCCATTTGTTCGTTGGTGCAGTCACGAGCCCTCATGGCCAACACATAACTATCCAAATGAGTCTTAGGACACGAGTCACCATGAAACATTGCCACCTTAGGCATCTTGAAATCCTTGGGGAGAGCCACCACTTGGCTAGGGTTGATTGTCTTGGTAGTCGGTGCACTTTGCTTATCCACGGTCTCGATCAACTTTCGCATTTGCTCTTGCATGGCCATAACCATAGGGTGATTGGAGATGTCGGGGATAGTTTCTGACAAAATAAACGGGAGGAGTAGTGGAAGCAGTAGCAGCGGCCATCCCAATATTCAAAGGCAACGAGGGTGCGGGTAGTTTGCTAGCGGAGAGGTAGCCGCCAAGCAGTTCAGGGGAAGGTTCATAGACAGCCTTGTTCTTGCTCATGGTAGTGAAACCTTGTTGGGTGTAGAGAGAAGGAGGTGGAACATTGCGGTAGCTTGGGAATGGGAAGGTAGTAGCATTGGTGTTGGGGGACAGTTGGTATTGACCTCTTCATCCTCGACATAAATGAAATTCTCTCCATCGGGCACCAGTTTAGTCCCCTTTTGTTGAATGTGACCCTTCAACTGTTGGTTCTGATCTTCCAACATCTTGTTGCTTTCCTCGAGATTCCTGATCTTGGCTTCGAGACCGGCTAGGAAGTTCTGGAGGCTTGGGGGAATACCATTGAGAGTAGCCTCAGTGTTGAGCTCGGCGGCACTAGCAGGAGGAGCAGAGGCTGAAGCTGAAGCGGGAGTTGACATTGCTGATGACGAGACTGAGAACTGGACGGAGTAGAAGCTTCACGTTGTAGTCGACCACCCGAACGGATCCAAACTTGCTTTGCTGAAAGGTTGAAGGGTAATGAAGCTTTTAGGAGAGGGGAAGGCTCATGCAAAGTATATTTTAATTTACAAAAACATATATTATTTACATCCTAATTGGTGGAAGGGGTACCCCTTTTTCGCAACTAGTTAGAAGACTACGATCAGTGGAGGTCATCATTACGTCTATAGACCCCTCGTTTTTCACCTGCATTGCACACCCCCAAACGGACAATTTGGGCGAGGGTCCTATAGGGAAAGCGGCTTCCACCAACCATCGAATCCTACGACTAACCCTTCCTTAAAGGCATTTAACGTGATGTCTATGTTGCATCCTACGCAAGTTAATGATGAGCGGAGATCTTGACAATAAACACTCATCTCACCATGGCACGTCCCTTGTAGGGAAATCACTTTTTTGTGCACTTTCTCTCAAAGATCTCGATTCATCATTGACTTGGGGATGACTCGACATAGACAGCACGTTAATTGACTATTAAGAAAAAGCTAGCCAAAAAAACCGGTCAAAACCTAGGTGTGATACCTATACTAGTGTGGGTTGACACGGGTTAGGTAAAAGGTTCCCACCGCTCGCGGAACGTACACGGTGAGTGTAGTAGACGAGTGACTCGAAAAGAGGGCGACAGTAGCGCACAAATTCCTGCACATCGAATACTCCGGGTAATGGGGACCTGTGCAGTGCTGACACGGACTAGTGGTAGTATGTGGCAAGAAACTAATTCTTTTTAAGGAGAAAAGAGAGAAGTTTTTGATGTTAGGATGATGCAATGCAATGCATGAGAGAGAGAGAGAGAGAGAGAATAATGTACAAGGGAGCATAGCAGAGTTTTGTTTGACCCTAAAACTAAAGCGAAGATAACAAGGGTACATGGTACAAGGTACAAGTATTAACATGGCGGAGTGCGCGGGTGCATGTGTGAACATAGCAAGTATGTGAGATGCATGTATGAACATGGCAAGTGTGTGCATGTGTAAACATGGCAAGTGTGTGGAGGATGCATGTGTAAACATGGCAAGTATGTGAGGTGTATGTGTAAACATGGCAGGTGTGTGCATGTGTAAACATGGCAGGTGTGTGCATGTGTAAACATGGCAGGTGTGTGGAGGATGCATGTGTGCACATGGCAAGTATGTGAGGTGTATGTGTAAACATGGCAGGTGTGTGCATGTGTAAATATGGCAAGTGTGTGCATGTGTAAACATGGCAAGTGTATATAGGGTGCTTGTGTAAACATGGCAGGTGTGTGCATGTGTAAACATGGCAGGTGTGTGCATGTGTGAACATGGCAGAAGTGTAAGGTGCATGTGAGAACATGGCAAAGTGTGTGCATGTGAGAACATGGCAAAGTGTAAGGTGCATGTGAGAACATGGCAGACATCATGATGTGAACGAAAGTTAGACCCACTAAGTTTGAAAAAGTTTCAAAGCAGTCCCCAGCAGAGTCGCCACTGTGAATACCCCTTTCCGATGAAGCGACGCATGGGAAGTATCTTGTGATTATTATTATTTACAAAGGGAATATTCTTAACGACATTAAAATTATGAGAGTCGCCACGCCGTTTTAATTAAAGCCAAAACATTGAAAAAAGCATTTTTAGTGGGTTCGGGGGTCAAATTACAACAAGAGAAGAATATTGAACGTTATCACTCCTATTGCCCGAATCGATCGGTCTTTCTATCATGATGAATGTGTTAGTAGTGTGTTAGTGATTTAGACCGGATCCGAAGATTGCCTACGTTCCTCTCAATGCGAGAAGCTCAGGTCAGCGTAGTTCGCAGAGAATTAGAATAGGCAGAAGAATCGGGATCATGCATAATGAAGGGGGAATTACCTAAAGATTAGGGTTTTAGAAGTAGTTCCTAGATCATCCTCGGGTTGATGAACCCTCGATCATCATCGGCTATGAAATAACATGTAATTATGAAGATCGCAACCCTAAATATAGCATAAATAAGGTTTTAATCTAAGAACACGAAGAACATGCGAAGAACATATTATGAACATATGAATGAGCATGCAAAGAATATGAAGAAACTATGAATAAACATGTACGAACATGAATATAAAAGATCTACATTAAAAATAATGCAAGAACACGAAGAAAAAGTTAGAAAACTTACCTATGTTGGCAAGAAATAAACCTTGGATCTTCTTGGAGGTTTGAATGCTAATTAGAGAGCAAAATATTGTTTTAAGAACTCCAAAATTCGTACTTAGAGCTCTCAAAATTGGATCCCTAAACCAATAGCATGGGATTGGTTTATATAGTAAACTGAGGGGAAGATCTGATGGTCCAGATCATCCGGCGCAAGGTTGGCCGCCTGGCCATGGTTGAAGACGGCGACAATGTTGGCCGCGTGGCCAAGATCAACGCGTGACAATGTTGGCCGCCTGGCCAAGTCTGCAGGCTGACTTGATTTTCAAGCTAGGGTTTCACTGTTGCTTTATGGTAACCCTAAGTTGCCTATTTTGATGGATTTTGTCATAAATGAGATATTTTGGGAATCCAGGACAAGTCTTTGCAAGGTTTCTAATTCCTATAAAGTCCTTGTATTTTTGGGAAAGTCTTAATAAACTCATTTTCAGGTCGGGTACTAACAGATAGTTAGTTATTTTTAGTATTAGAGTTTTTTGTTATCTAGAAGTGTATATAAATAAAGACATGGAGGTACACCAAACACACACTCACATACGCCTAGAGCTCTTGTAAACCTCCATTGTTCTCAAAAGTTACTGTGATTAATACAACCGTTTGGGGAAGGAAGGTGCTCATAATCACCTCCCGAGGTTTTTTGCCGGCGAGATTATTGTCTCAAGGGCTTTCCTCGTTACATCTTTGAGCCATTCTTTCAATTCTTTAGATTAAACTCCATCTGTCCCTCCTTTATTTTTGATTTCCAATTAAGATCAAACTTCATTGTTTTTTCTACCAAAACATTAACTATGTTAAGATCGTTTTGACTTTTAGTGTGGTTGATAATTTATTGTGATTCGTAATTAGTAAAAAGCAACTCGATAATTATTCATTATTCTTTCTTGAAGAGAGAGAAAAGTTTTGTTCTCTTTCTTTCTTGAACTGGGGAGGAATTGAATACTGTAACTCTCCTATAAATAACGAAATATCTTACGTGCTAGACACTATAGAACAAATTCCCTTTGGTTTTATTCCTTTTTTAATATACGAGAATTATTTGTTTCCAAGTTTTTTTTTTTTAATTTACATCTATTGCTTTTACATATATTACAATCATATATTTTGTTTTGAAAGCTAATTTGCTTGAATGCGTTGAATATTCGTTTTAGTCTATATCTAGTCAAAATTGTCACTTTAGATCGATACTAAATTTACGCGCGTGCGATCTAAAACATTTTAAAAATTTATTAACAATTTAAAGTTTCATTATTTTTTGGTCATCTCTTCGCTTTTTCTTTATTTTACTTAAATCAATGTCTTCCCACCTATCCCACACTCCATTTGAGAATTACCTGAAAGCTTTTTGGCCAATAAGAGGAGTGGGCTAAGAAAATCTTCTTGAATTTGGAGGAAACACAACTATGGCATTAATTCATGGGATAGTTGAAAAATCAATATCAATTGGAATTAGGAAAGAAACTACACATAAGCACAAAAGCCTATGGCAAGATAGTTCTTTCATAAGTTTTTTGTTAAAAAGGTTAGCGACTTCCCTTCTTTGGCACTTTAACTATGTTCATTTTGTACTAAAGAGGCCTAGCTCAAGCAGTATAGAGGTCTAGCTCAAGCGGTATGCAGTGTTAGCTTTTCATGTGGAGGTCATGAGTTCGAATCCTGTAGGGAGATTTATGTTAGCCTATTTATAGGCCCATCTTGTAGTCTTCAAGGCATTATGAATTAATATAAGCGGTATCCGATGTTAGCTTTACGTGTTCGAATTCCGTTATTTTTGTTAGCCTATTTATAAGCTCAGTTCTAGCCTTCATGACAATATGAATTAATATTTTAAAAAAAAATAACTATGTTCATATTGTTATCATTAACACGAATTCATCCTTTAGCAATGAGATCACTCGACCTCCTTAAATTTTGTGAATCGGCAATTTAGTAGTTTATAATATGGATTCTCTAAACAATCTTGACAATTTTTCTGGTTTTGCAGGGCTACCGTCCTTAACATGACATTATGTTAGGTTATGAGACTCGACTGACCATATACATATTGTTATTTTCTCAGATGTTATGTTCACACGTCACTTAGATGAGATTGTTTTTGTATGTCTCAATGGGATACACATGAAAATTATTCTACTTTACTTTCCAAGGATATTTAACAGGAAGTGATTATTCTAGTAACCTTATCTGTTTGGGGTGAAAAATCTCACAGCACTATATCTACATCCTGGAAATAACGACTTGAGTTTACATCTTACATCTTGACTCTACATGTTGACATCCTGAAGTTACATCTTCCATCTTGACTCAACATGTTGACTCTACATGTTGACTTTACATCCTGACGTGACAACCTGAGCCGACGACTTGAACACAGTTAACAGATCTTATCTTTTAGGATCACAATATCAACCATGTGATCAATTGAAGACTAGGTCAATCCAAGGTACAATTGTTCCTATTTTTTTAGGTAATGATACGCAGATCGTGGATCACAAACAAAGAAACGTGACCTATTTAGAGACTCAGTCAACAACAAAGTCTTATCTACTCAACGCCAATTCAAAGCAACGGCAAAAAGATAAAACTCAACTAACTGTGCGAGATTCAAGGGTTTATTGGCTAGTTTATGATTATTTCCTTAGTATAAATAGAGAGCACATCCATTGTGACGCACAGAACACACTCACGTCTCATACTCTCTTTCTCTCAGATTTTTCCAGTCATTCGTTATACCTCCATAAAAGCTTAATAAAATCCCATCATTCGAGGTTTTATGCCGGCGAACAAGTTGTTCAAGGGCTTTCCTCGTTAAATCCTTTGTTCATACATCTTGAATTTCAAAGTTCTTTATTCCATTGCACCCAACTTCTTTATATTTGTCCAATTGTCGAAAATTGACCAAAACAATTTGGCGCCGTCCGTGGGAACTTTGGTCTTTTAGATTGTTAAGAGATTTAAGATGAACAATTCAACAACCTGTCAGATTACATCTGGAATTCCAATTGCAAGTGGGGGCAGATCAGCAATGGGGTCACCTGAAATCCCTTTGGACATCGCTTCCAACTTGACTGCCATGCTGCATGACTTGAGGAATCAGATTCAACTGCAGAATGATACTTCTACTATGCTGATGAATCAAGTCTCCAGGTTACAGCGTGAGGTGACTACTCTGCAAGGTGGAACATCGGCGGCACAGCAAACCAGCTTCCCTAGCATCTTCCAGTCTGTTGCTCCAAATGTGCCCCTCTGACCCATTCTCTCCATACCAACCTAGAAGGCTTGCTTTTGGAAGTGATGCTGCAGGACCATCTGGATTTGGTGGATTCACACCAGCTGCCAACCTGACCACCAATAGTAGGATCATCCATCCTGAAATCGTTCCTCCAGCTTCAACAACATTTGTGACGCCAACTACGGTGGCAGCAGGGAGTCTTAACCCTCAGTTTGATTTTAATTGTCTCAATAAAATATCAATTTGCTGCTGCTAACAATGATGTAGGTAGTCTACTTAGTAGACAAATGCAGGAGCTAAATGAACTAGTTATGAGTGTGCCAGGGTTGACTCTGCCACACAACCAGGCTTCTCCAACATGTTGCAATGAGTCCCCCTTCACTCCAGCCATAGCCAACGTGGTCACACCAAAGAAGTTCAGTCCACCCCACATGAAGCAGTATGATGGGACAACTGATCCAGCGGAGCATGTTGCATTATATCAGGAGAATATGGATGTACTCCATATTCCACCCCAGTATAAGGAAGCTTGCTTTTGCAGGGGTTTTGGTTCAACTCTTACATGGGCAGCTTTGAGATGGCTAATCAACCAGCCTTTGGGTTCTATCGGATCATATGCTCAACTTATCAACATGTTTACTAATCAGTTTTCATGCAACAGGGTGTTTGAGAAGCTGACAAGTGATCTTTACAGGGTAGTCCAACAACCTGATGAACTTCTTAAGGATTACCTGAGCATGTTCAACAGGGAAGCAGTAGACATCCCCAACTTGGACACTGCTACAACAATTGATGCCTTCAGGATGAGACTTAAGAAGGACTCGCCATATTATGATGACTTAGTCATGACACCATGCAAGAGGCTAGATGAAATCAGAGCCAGAGCATCTAGATTCATCAGGTTGGAAGAAGATAGGCTCATTAATCAATAGGTTAGAAAGGGGGGCATGCTGGATGTCAACTATAAATGGTACCATAATTCCTAGAAGTTGGAATGCAGTGCATCTCAAGCTGTACTTCATGTAAGTTATAGCTTGTCAACTTAATTCAGAAAATTAGGTATGCATTTATATTACTTTATTTCAATTATATTGTTTCAATTTGATTTATCTTCATCAAACATCTACTGACTTAAGCATCGGAGGGGTGTTAGCCAAGCTAACACTCAACCTTAACATGTTTCTGCTTTGCGAGGAAACTCAAAGTCTCTATTAAGGTCAAGATGTTTACATGTTGATCCAAGATGTTACATGTTGATCAAAATATTCAAAGATGTTCACATGAGTCAGAATTCAAGGCCAACAGGCAAAATCAAAGTACAATTCCATCCAAGGTATAAGGTTTTTACACCTTTCAAAGGTTTAAAGGTTTTACACCTTTCTTATGTGTTTAAGGTTTCTACACCTTCACCCGTGCGCACGATTTTCATGTTTTAGTTAAGTTGTAGGTGGGTCAATGTGTCATGTACATATTGATTACCTTCTTGCACTTGGCTAAAATTATTAACTCAAGTTGAAATCACAGGTTGTAGCATTTACATGTTACCAAACGTACACGGGGTATAAAGATAAACATCTTTTCATTTTTGCATCATGATTCCTAACTTGTAACATCAACATGTTACCAACCATTCATTACATCGCTACTATTTAATTGTTTCAAAATTATTCTAAGTTGTAACATCAACATGTTACCCTTAGAATCATAACCGTACGACCAGTCTATTATCAAAATACTAAAAAGGATCAAACACACTGATCTTAAAATGGGAAACATCCATAAGTTTTAACCATGCTATAACAAGACATGGTTCAAACAATATTACAACCTAACATGTCCAAACAGACATGTTACAAACAAATTAAAATTGTCTTTAATACAATCACCAAAATATCATATTCTTCGTCTTTCTCTTTGTTTTTTTGTAGGATCAATTGCATCTTGGAGCTTACATCACCTGCCTCATAAATGGTGGTGGACATCAACTGTTTTGGAAATTTCTTGAATTTCTATTTTCACTCAATTCAAAAAATTTGGGGGCCATTGTTTGGGGTGAAAAATCTCACAGCACTATATCTGCATCCTGGAAATAACGACTTGAGTTTACATCTTACATATTGACTCTACATGTTGACATCCTGAAGTTACATCTTCCATCTTGACTCAACATGTTGACTCTACATGTTGACTTTACATCCTGGCGTGACAACCTGAGCCGACGACTTGAACACAGTTAACAGATCCTATTTTTTAGGATCACAATATCAACCATGTGATCAATTGAAGACTAGGTCAATCCAAGGTACAATTGTTCCTATTTTTTAGGTAATGATACGCAGATCGTGGATCACAAACAAAGAAACGTGACCTATTTACAGACCCAGTCAACAACAAAGTCTTATCTACTCAACGCCAATTCAAAGCAACGGCAAAAAGATAGAACTCAACTAACTGTGCGAGATTCAAGGGTTTATTGGCTAGTTTATGATTATTTCCTTAGTATAAATAGACAGCACATCCATTGTAACGCACACAACACACTCACGTCTCATACTCTCTTTCTCTCAGATTTTTCCAGTCATTCATTGTACCTCCATAAAAGCTTAATAAAATCCCATCATTCGAGGTTTTATGCTGGCGAACAAGTTGTTCTAGGGCTTTCCTCGTTAAATCCTTTGTTCATACATCTTGAATTTAAAAGTTCTTTATTCCATTGTACCCAACTTCTTTATATTTGTCCAATTGTCGAAAATTAGTAAAAACATTATCCATGATGGAATTAGTTGAGCCCAGTGGCGGAGCCAGGATATTTTTACAACGGAGGCAAGAATTTAAAAGGGGGCAAAAATATGATATAGTGTTATTTTTTCTTGGCTTCAATGGGGGCAAAATACAAATTTTACTAGTAAAAATTACAAATGTAACAATTTACTAGTACTAATTTGGTACAAATTGAAAATACTCCCTCTCTCCCAGAATGATAGTCCCCCTATTTTCATGGGTTTTACGAAGGAACTTTGAGTAATAATTAAGGCTATTTTTAATTATTCTAATGAAATTTTTGAAATTGTTCTTGATACACCATTATAAATACTATTAATATCAATTTTTAGATTCACATTAACATAATTATAAATAGCATTTATAACTGCTCAAAGTTCCCTCGTAGTAAAAAAAAAAAAAGTGGACTATCTTTCTCGGACGGAGAGAGTAATAAATTTAAAATTCCAAGTTAGTGGTGAATAACTATAATTCATACCCTTTTCTCACATAATTTTTTGGAGAAGGGGATTTTTCTTTCCTTAATACCCATCAAGATGAATTTTATACTAGGATGACTTTGTTATATGTGTAGTTGTGTCTTGTTGGTCTCTTTGATTGTTATCCCACAAAGATTGAATTGGCGATAACCCTCATACAATGGTCAAAACTCAAAATGACCTCGAGACACAAATGGCCTCTACCATTATATTAAAATAAACGATTGAATTAAAATGAAACCAAGAATGCTAGGCTGATATAGTCTTACAACCATGCTGATATATTCTTACAACCATGTTGATTTTCGCAAACTGGAAAATTATACTCCCTCCGTCCCCTCTTAAACTTCAAAAAAAAAGTAGGCACAAGAATTAAGATGAGAATCTTTATATTATAAAATATAGATAGTGAGGTAGAGTGTTGTGAGTATAAAAAGTTGGTAGGAGAGAGAAAGTGGGGGTAGAGAATAGTTAGTGGATAGTTGTTGTGTGTATGACATGTAGGGCCCACTAAATAAAAAAGTATAAAAAACTTTCCATTTTTGGATTTTGAAGTTTAAAATGGGACACCCAAAAAGGAAATTTTTGAAGTTTAAAATGGGACGGAGAGAGTATAGATTTTTGCTTAAATTATTCTTTTGTTCGATAAGAATACTGTCATTCAACAAGTTTTTTTTTTTTTTTTTTTTTTTTTTTTGTGAGCAGTTTTAAGCAATACGTCTTCCTTTGAGTCTTTGTATGCATCAAACTATACTAAAAAGTATAAAAAAACTTTCCTCTTAGATTGAGAAGTAACGAAAAACACGTAACTGATCATCTTTCAAATCGAAGCTTGTCGTTCAATTTTCATCAAATAGACGAAAAGCACGGTCATCAGTGTCTTTGACAACAAGTTATTTTTATTTTACAAAAAGAACCTTTTATTTTGAAAGTTGTCGAACTAAGACGGAACCGAACTTTGAGGGGAGATCCTGTACTTAGCCAAAACCTCATGGATGAATGTGTAATTGAAAGAAAGACTGAGGATTTTAAAAAAATAAAAAATAAAAAATAAAGAAATTAGGGCTATATTATAGATCTTAGACTTCCCCAATTTTTGCAACCCTCGTTCAACAAAACCCCATTATCAACAGCATCTCAAATGGCGCCGATTCCAGGTCCTTACTCCGGAACCAGCACCCTCGCTTTGGTAATTTTTTGAATTTTCCTAACCATGAACAAATTTTTATTGATAGCCCCCTAGGATTTTGTAGTAATTTTGATTTTGGGTGATTTTGATTTTTCTGTTTATTGATGAACAGGTAGCTCGTGCTTCTGCATTCTCTTTCGGAGTTGTGTATGGAAGCATCAAGCTCAAGTATCTTCAGGTAGTCTTGTTTAATTTTGACTAATATAATATCGTAATTGTTAGTTAATGTGTTGGGTTTTATTGATTTCTTTCTATTGTTTGATGTTTTTTTTGGGCTCTTCGATTATTGTTCAGAATTGCGGGTCTAATTTAGGGTTTATGAGTTTTCCCAATTCAATCGCAGCTTCCTTTTGCAGATCTGGACTCGTATTAGGGTTTATGTTTGCCCTTATAATGAGATTTGTTGTTGTAGGATCAGATTTTCGTTATCATTATAGCTAGTTTTTCAACATTTGTTTCGCTACAACTCAGCTTCCTGTCCATGTATATGATACATTTGGTAACAAAACTAATTTAACATTAAGTGCTCTTTCGTATGCAACAACGACCGCTCCATTTCATGATGTTATAGTACAGATTTTCGTTCCATGGTAGGTAGTGTAAATAGCATGTGAAGGAATAACGGTTACTTTGTACCGAGCAAATACTAGGTTCTATGTTATTAAGGTGAATACTACTCCCATGTCTCAAGACCTCAGCTCTACAAGTCTACTTCCGCCCCGGAGTTTTCTATTGACGGTTATGCTACCTACATCATGAAATTTATAATCTACCCCTTAAGTTTTTATTATAAAAGGTTGATATGACAATATTGTTTGTTGCAATGGTTGGTTTCAGGATGGGTTTGGTTTATCCACTATTAACTCTATAGTAGTGTAGGAAGTAGTACCCAGTGGCGGATCTACACATTTATATTTGGTGGTGCCTATTTTTTTTAAAAAAAAATTTGACGGGAAGCTAAGATGCACGGGGGTTCGGGGGCAGCGCCCCCGAAATTTTTTTGAGCAATACCGGGACATTCTTTCACTAAAAATGCATACTGCTAAAGAGAATGAAATGCACACTGCTAAAGAACATAGATTGACATTCTTTCAAACAGCTAATGTGCAAGGAAACTAACACCCAGTAAATCAGAGGATCAAGCATTAAAAACCAGAAGAGTAACCCTTAATTCAATCTTCACTAAAAATTAAAAGCTTCTCACAACAATTGAGGAAACATGACCCAATAACAATAAGACAGTGATGGAATCCAAGAGACAAGAAAAGAACTGAATTACAGTTCGATTTAGCATCCATTTTGATTGTTCAATCCAAGTTAGCACCAAAATCAAGAAGAAAATCATGATAGTGAAATCAATTTTAGGGGTTAGGGTTTACCTTTGATTGGATTTTTTCTTGATTTCTTGAGGGGGCTGTGGAGGGGGAATATCAACTTCGGCGATGGCGAAGTTCTCTGGCTACGGTAAGATTTAGCTTTATCCAAAGTGCAGTTTTGGACAATCCCTTATTTTAACCCTCTAATATTAGAAAGATGACTATCTTTCCGGGACAGGCAAAAATAGAAAAGAGGGACTTTCTTTCCGGGACAGAGAGGAGTATGTATTAATAATCTTGATGATACCATAGTTTTGGAAAGTATCCAAAGGTTTCATAATTAGCTCAAACTACATCTTTTTTTGTTGTGCTGTTTCCCTCTTGTGACCTTGATTGGATCACAGAAAAATGTGAATGAAATTGAGTCTTTCATGTTGTATCATACAATTTGACCCAAAGGGATGGTCAACCAAACCCTTCTATCTCATGGTAGGGGAACTGGGCCGTTGCTTGTTTAATTTTTTCCGCAGAAGTTTTACTGGGAGAAATTACCCTTTTACACATTTTACTGGTTATCCTGAATGTTATTCATATTCTCAATAGCAGGAGCTTAGCAACAATAGGATCTGATCTCGTGTGATAATTTTCTAAAATTTCTTACAAGCCTACGAAGAAACTTCAGAAGTGTATGCTCTACATATATGGATGCTTGTGATGTGGGAATTCACTAGTCACATTCTTGTTCTTGCTAGCTTGCATTTGTGATTTTGTACTCCCTCTGTCCCATAATGATCTTTGCGTTTGACTATTCAAACTTTTCAAGGATATGAACACTTGCTTCACTAGCCATGTTTTGTTTATGCACTTTTAAGCCTAAATCGTAGAAATGTGAAGAACTTTTTGGGACAAGAGAAATGCCAAATGAGAAGATAATTTTGGGACAGAGGGAGTATTACGTTTGCATCCATGTACAAAGTAAAGCATTTGTAAATGATTTTACACACACACACAGGAAAAAAAAAAAAACATTTGAGAATGAGGATTTATTCAAGCTCATTGCATTGTTTCTATAGAGTCCTGAAATTTTGTGACAACCTCTATGAACAATGGTTATTTACTTTTACAAAATTGTCTTTCTCCCAGGCAAAGGCGAAGTCCCATAAGAAAGCTGATGCCAAGGCACATCACTGAAGAAGAGGAGTCCGTCCCTGAAGCTTGTTAGTAATAATTCTTGATGATAGAACCATATCGACTTTGCCTTATTTCTGGACAATGCAAATAACTATTCAATTTTGTTGACTTTTACATTATTTTGGCTTTTTGGCCATTATAGATGATGGTGTTTCAGGTCTTTTACTATCAGACACGCATAGAAAATAATTGTTCATTGCCCTTTTTTGTGTGCGCGAAGATTGTTTTATCTTCCACTGTTTAACAATGCCTATAGTTTGATTGTGGGGATTTTGCTTTCCTGGGTTGGCTACTATCTTTAAATTTTTATAGAGATCAATAGTTTAACATAAAATTTTAGTCAAAGTTCAAATATGATCATCAAAAAGTAGCAATAAGTATGGGAAGTATGGGACGGAGCGGAGGGAGTACCTACTCCGTAATAATAGTTCCACCTTTTGGTAGTCATATTTGTCTCTATTTATAGCGGAAGAAGCAACTGAATCAAACTGGGCTGTAGCCTGTTTTAAGTTGCGTTTAGTAGCATCAATTACTTGATGCTTAATAGAATGCAAGTAATTTGGATGTATGATGCATTTGATCATATTGAGCGCTAGATGTTGAATGTTGAGTAAGACTCTTATTGGTTAAGCAAGGATTTTGATTCTCAATCATTAAGAGCATGTTGGACTGTTGGAGTAGAGGACCAACCGGGAACTAGGAATCGGAGGAAAAGAAGAAAATCTGTCGGAGGGACTGTCGTCCTGGGCGGCCGCCCAGGGTGATGGTGGGCGACCGCCCGCTATGGCAGTAGGTTCAATCGGCGGAAGGGTCTTGTGGGCCCTCCCAAGGCCATTTTGGGCGACCGCCCAGGTGTCGGGCCAGGTCTGTGTTTTAGCCGATTTTGTCCAGATTTTCGGGTATTATTGTCCTCCTAGGGTTAGGTCTTTATTCTAAGTTTGCTATATAAGCAATGTTCCGCCCCTATACTCATTGTAACTCCATATTTAAATATCATAGTGCAAGATCCTGGCTTGGTAGTGCCCCCAGACGTAGTCAAACATATTGACGAACTGGGTAAACAATTTCTTGTGTTCGTTTTGTCTTTTGCTTTGGTTTTCTTATTTCTTGTGCTTGTTTGTGGTGCCGTGTTTTCTTGCGATTTGCTTGGGTGTTGTGTGTTGGAGGGTCAATTCCACAACAACTGGTATCAGAGCTTTGGTTGGACGATCAAAGGGGGTTTATCAAGCAATCAAGAATGGGCAAGGATAAACAAACGGTTGAGAAATTTGATGGGTCTGACTATGGATATTGGAGGATGCAAATAGAGGATCTCTTGTATAATAAGGATCTCTATAAGCCTTTAACAGGAGTCAAACCGGAAAAAGAAAAGCAGGAAGACTGGGATCTCATGGATCTGAAAGCCTTAGAGGTGGTTCGATCTACTTTGTCGAAGTGGATCGCGAAGACTACCACGAAGGCGAAAACCACCAAGGAGCTATTGGATTATCTTACTGAGAGATTTGAAACTCCATCTGCTGCAAATAAGGTTGATTTGATACGCAAGATGGGTAGTCTCAAGATGCAAGAGGGAGGATCCATAGCTAAACACATCGATGAGTTTATGGATATTATAGACTCATTGACTGCGTTGGAGATTACTTTCGGTAAAGAGGTTCATGCGTGTTTATTGCTAGCGTCCTTACCAAGGAGTTGGAGCGGAACGGTGACAGCGTTAAATGCTTCAGCGGGTAAGAACAAATTGAAGTATGATGATGTTAAAGACTTTCTCTTAGGCGAGGAAAATCGCATAAAGAAGTTGGGGACACCGTCTGCTTCGGAATCGGTCTTGGCTACAACTAGTAGGGGAAGACCGAGTTCTAGCAATAAAGGGAGAACAGGGTCAAGGGAAAGTATAATCGGGGGTGGGGATCAGTATGAGGAGAACAAAGAAAGACCAAGGGTTGCAAGAGGATCGGTAGAGTGCTATCATTGTAAGGAGTTAGGACACTACAAGAGGGATTGTCCCATGCGAGGGGATAAATCGGCGAATGTGATAATCGAAGGTGACGATGTACTGATTCTGAGCGTTAGTAGTGCGTTAGAATCATGGGTGCTGGATTCGGGGGCATCATTCCACTCATGCGGGCATGCAGGTAGCGATGGAAAATTACACTTCCGGTGATTTCGGAAAGGTCTATCTGGCGGATGGCGAGCCTTTGGAAATCAAGGGGAAGGGGGATGTCAGAATAGGAGCATCGGACGGGAACGTCTTACATCTACACGGGGTCAGTCACATTCCGGGTTTGAAAAAGAATCTGATTTCAGTTGGGCAGCTGGTGAAGAAGGTTACACGGTAACATTTAGCTGCAGGAACTGGGTTATTACCAATGAGGATTGTGAGATCGCTCGGGGTAATAGGGAAGGAAGATTGTACTTGACAAACACCAAGGATAGTATCGCGGTGGCGTCAGCCAAGGGTGATACGGATTTGTGGCACTGTCGATTGGGTCACATGGTTGAGAAGGGGGTATCCCCGGTAACTTCTCGGGGTGGTGTGTCATATTACATGACATTCATTGATGATTCGACAAGGAAGGTCCGGGATTACTTCTTAAAAGGGAAAGATGAATCTTTCAGGATGTATAAGAAGTGGAAGGCCTTGGTGGAGAATCGGATTGGACTCAAGGATAAATGTTTGAGGTCTATTAATGGTGGGGAGTATGAGCTCGGGGAGTTTAAGGAATACGGTGATGCGAGGGAGATTCGCATGGATATTCCAGACTCGGGTGGGAGCGGCACGGTTCATGATGACCAAGGTAAAGGGGTCATTGAAGATGAACCGAATACTCTAGGACCGGATATTCCACTGCGTAGATCTAACAGAGAGTGTAGATCGGATGCAAAGGCTCCAGGTTTCTCAAGCAAGGTGAAGTTGAAGCTGGGCATAGCTTCAACGGTGCTTGGAGAATAGGGGAGGATGATGGCACTACCATGATCGAGGTGAGCACTAGGAAGACACCAAGGATGAGTTGAAGAACGGATACGGTGCTTGTATATGCGGTTGATCTCTAGGTGGGAGATTGTTGGAGTAGAGGACCAACCGGGAACTAGGAATCGGAGGAAAAGAAGAAAATCCGTCGGATGGACTGTCGTCCTGGGCGGCCGCCCAGGGTGATGGGGGCGACCGCCCACTATGGCAGTAGGTTCAATCGGCGGAAGGGTCTCGTGGGCGACCGCTCAAGGCCATTTTGGGCGACCGCCCAGGTGTCGGGCCAGGTCCGTGTTTTAGCCGATTTTGTCCAGATTTCGGGTATTATTGTCCTCCTAGGGTTAGGTCTTTATTCTAAGTTTGCTATATAAGCAATGTTCCGCCCCCATACTCATTGTAACTCCATATTTACATATTATAGTGCAAGATCCTGGCTTGGTAGTGCCCCAGACGTAGTCAAACATATTGACGAACTGGTAAACCATTTCTTGTGTTCGTTTTGTCTTTTGCTTTTGTTTCTTATTTCTTGTGCTTGTTTGTGGTGCCGTGTTTTCTTGCGATTTGCTTGGGTGTTGGGTGTTGGAGGGTCAATTCCACAACATGGACATATTCACGTTGAATGAAAGAATTAAATCATACATTAAGTGCTTGATGGTATCAAACACAAGATTGAATAGAGATGACGTACCCTAAGGCCCAATCGCCCGATCCAGAAATATACTCTCATTTTATGCTTCAAATACCCCCCCCCCCCTTTTAAAAAAGGGTTAATGACAATTTAGACCCTAAAGTGATATACCACCCTTTCAAACGAACCTTGATGTTTTTTTTTCGTCAGATCAGACCTTGATGTGAAAAATACTTGCCATATAGGGCCTTTTTGACGGAATTCGTTAAAAACTCAGTTAAAAGGCATGTGCCATGCACATGACTAACAGAATTGGTTAGTTTGAAGTTGGAACTTCTTTCAAGTGGCTTAATGAATATTTCAAACTTAATAAGGCTCAAAATCAAAATAATTATCAAATATTTAAAATAAAATGTTTAAAAAAGGTTAAAAAAATCCAAGCAGTCACCCGCAGACATTTACCCTCAATCTCCCCTGCATATCTCCAAACAAATTTCTCCTTCTCCACAACCATAGGGACACTGGGAGGTGGGTTCTCGACCAGACGTTGCTCGCTCGGAGACGGAGGAGAATACCGAAGTCAATCATCGTCTAATTCAGCTCCGGGTGAAACAATTTTGCTCTGTTTGCGATGATGGTTCGCGATTATTGATTGTTGTTCGATCGGGAATAATGTCAGGTCGGAACCGTTTTCTGGTATTCAATTGAGTTTCGAGAGGGAGATTTTGGTCTAGAGAGGTTTTAGCCTTTTAGGTATGGGTGCGATTTGTGAAATGTGATTTAGGGGTTCTTCAATGGGTGGTTTGAGATCCTCAAATTCATCGTCAGGGAAGAAGCTGCTGGCTTCGAGTAACTCAAGCTCTTCTGCTAATGGAATGTCCATGGCCATGTGTGTGTTGTGAGGGAGAGAGAGGGAGAGAGGGAGAGAGAGAGAGAGAGAGAGCTATGGAAGACACGTTTGTTCTTCACTTTTGATTTTCTTTCATTTGCGGGAGACCCGTTTGTTGATGGATTTGGACGTGATATAATCCTTGGTGGTGGTGGTGTAGGAAGAAGATGACTGGGAATGGTTAAAGTTTGTTTGTTTGTTTGTTGTTTTTTTTTTTTTAATGCAAAAAGATGAAATTTGATTTAAAAAGTTTTTATGCAAAAGGAAGAAGATGACTGAGAAGTGCTAAAGATTTTCTTTCACTTTGGATTTTTTTTTATTATTATTTTTTTTTTTTTTTGTAAATGGTGATAATTATTTTATTTTGTTTTAAAATTAAATTATTTTACTTTATTTTTATTTAATATTTTAATAATTAAAAAAATTATTTAATATTTTGATAATTATTTTGATTTTGAGCCTTATTAAGTTTGAAATATTCATTAAGCCCCTTGAAAGAAGTTCCAACTTCAAACTAACCAATTTTGTTAGTCATGTGCATGGCACATGCTTTTTAACTGACTTTTTAACGGATTCCGTAAAAAAGACCCTATGTGGCGAGTGTTTTTCACATCAAAGTCTATTCTGGCGGGAAAAAAAAAATCAGAGTTCGTTTGGAAGGGTGGTATAGCACTTTAGGGTTTAAATTGTCATTAACCCTTTGAAAAAACCAAAAAAAGGGAAAGTGTTTGATACTCTTTCTGTCTAAAAAAGTTTGTCACACTAATATATACTCCCTCCGTTTCATGTGACTTGAGACCAAAAATTTTGGCATACAAATTAAGGAAAAGTAAGAGAGAAATAGTGGGAGGAGGTGTTTGTCAGTATGAAAAATTAAATAGGAGAGAGAATGAGTGGGTGGAATAGTAAGTTGATTGGTGTTATGAGTGTAAAAGTAAAGTAGGAGAGAGAATGAGTGGGAATAATAGCAAAGATTCTTTACCATTTTGGGCAGTCTCAAGTAATGTGGAACAGACGAAAAAGTAAATAAGTTTCAAGTGACATGAATCGGAGGGAGTACTATATAGTCAAAGTTAACATGTTTTAACACGATTTATCAATTACAATTTTTGAAATACAATCAATAATAAGTATAATTTTTCATTAGAAAAATATATAAAATTATTGATATATGCAATGTACTTTACTCTTTTGAATCAAAAAATAATGCTACGTCTACTTATTTTCTAAAACATGCTATGTACTTTCCAAATATCAATTAAATAAGAGGCTTTGACCAACAAGTCCCTTAGCCAAATAAAAATGATCAATAAGGACTGACAGTTTGGAAACTCGCCAAAAAGTCCCTAAAATTTTCGCATGACCAAATTGCCCTTCCTCACTGACGCACAACACAGCCAGCGATAAGCGCATCTTTATGATGCGTTTTCTATCCCTCTTCCTCCTGCTTTTTCTCTCTATTCTTTTTTTCCCCCTCAAAATTTTAAAATGTAATATCTCAAAATCTAGAAATTGAAAAAATAATCTGAGACCACCGTTTTAATGTCGTCAAATCGAATCAAACAAGTACACTCAACACATAATTGAGTAAAACTGATAAAATCATCTCTCATTGGTCGGAGGTCCAGTGATGTCCGGCGGCGGTTGGTTGGAGGTCCGGCGATGGTTAGCCGGAGGTTCGGTGACAGCGGACGGTGGTGGCGGTGTGTTGTTGGCGGTAGGCGGCAGTGGTGGTCAGCAATATTCAAAGATGGTCAAAGTCAAGAGGGGTAAAGGGATTTTAATTTGGGTGAGGGCAGTTTTGTCATTTAGAAAGCGGAAATGATTCATTGGTAAAATTGATTTCATTCTAGGGACCCTAAGGTATAATATGAAAATGTCTGTTTTTATTGGCAAATTCTACCTTCTATGAGGGACTTATTGGTAAAAATCCCATTAAATAATGCAATTTGGTTGCATTTTTTTATATACATCGCGAAAGTAGTTGTATCAGTTGACGTATTTTTTTCATGTAACACAACATAGCTGCCCTTTCTTTCGGGGAAAAGGGAAAAAGAAAAAGCATTTCTGTTACTTTAAAATTTAAGATGCAAATGGCCATGAATATAAGAGACATAAACAACAACCTTGACATTGAAGGAGGGAACAACTAAAACTGAACTGAAAACAAATCTGATTAAGAAGATTTGCTACTAAACCCCAGAGTTAATCATAGGACTAGTTCAGTTTGGTGGATTACAATATAATTTACATCTATATATAACCAAATTATTAGAAAGGAATCTTGATCATGGTTACTATTTTTATATATTCATGACATGTGCTCCATTTTTTGAACTCAATTCCATTTCCATCTCTGTTGGTAAAATTTTAAGCTACCAAATGGGAAGGATCAATCTCAACATGTTATAAAGAAATAGAGAGGTCCCACGGAGCATAGCTGGATGGCAAAGGATACATAAGATCTTGCTAGAGGTATGTAGTGTGGATTTGATTCCTGGTGGTAGCAATCTACTCTCTTCTGGGGTTGGACCTTGTATGTGATATTAGTTGACATGTGCTCAAACCCTGGTCATTGAGGCACATCCCGCGATTTAACTGGTAGTAGCAGTGAGGGACTGGAACTACTATCCCCAGAATATATTAATCTGGCGCAAGCGAGGAACCTGGACATCAAAAAGAAAAAAAAGGAAAGAAATAGAGAGTATGAGTAACTTTAGAAACATTTGATTACAATCTCAAGAAAAAAAATACTCGATTTGTCACGAAATAAATATTTGTGTTTTTGTCTCAAATTAGAAGTTTTATTTGACGAGGTGCACAGTTACAAGTAGATAGGGATGTCATCGGGGCGGGTTTCGTCAAAACCGAACCCGAACCTAACCCGTCCGGGTCATGAAAATTACAACCCGAACCCTACTTTTTCGGGGTGGATCGCTCTGAACTTATTATCAAAACTTCAAAAGTATGAACTAAGGGTAAAAATATGAATTTTCTTTGTATAAAAAAGATTGACCTCATTATGAATTTGAGTACCCAGGGTAAATATGTAAAATGTAAAATTTCTTTCCTAGAAATGAAAATTTTCAAAATGTGACAATTTTTTTTGGACATCTATTCTATTCTATACTATTATAAAAACAGGATAGTGGTGCATGTTAGCATTTCCCGCCAAAAAGAAAAATAGTGGTGCATGTTAGCATAAATTATTAAATGTTTATTAAATTTTTATTTAGTTAATGAAATTAATTTGAGTGGGTAATGCAAAAAGTCAGTCCAATGTATAAGGTCTTTTAGTTATGTGTTCAATGAATAGTAAAACTTGGAATCCAAACAGTCCACAATTATTGGGAACATGAATCAACGTTTTTATTAACTGCTGTTACCTTATAAACTGCACCTCCCTTCCGCGTTTTTTTTTTCAGAAACAAATGAAACGTTCAACATAAGTCCACTCTTTTCCGTGACCTCTATTCTTTCTCTAAAATGACTGCGGCTGCGACTTCTACTCTATGACCGGTCCACTCACCTATGGGTGAAACATTAGTTGAATTGCTTCATTCAGTTGCTTCAAGTTCTATTACAAATTAAGATTTTTTGATTGGTTTTTAAGTTTTCTGAAAATCATGACTAATTTTGAGTTAGGAAGAAGAGAAATGATGCTATTTTCAGATATGTAGAATTCTAAAGGCGGAGTGATTGAGAAGCTGCTTAATAGTTTATGTGATAGTATCTCTGGAATCTTAGATTATTGGTACATTGTTAAGCGACTGTACTGTAATCTAACTCGGAGTCTGAATCTGTTTGAATATATTTGTGATGGTAAATAGCCGCTCCCGTTTGATTCATCACAAGCATTAAATTTCTTGAATGAATTTTTGATTCTGCTTTGGAGTTGCTTAGTTTTGGCAGCTAGCTTAATTTACAAGGTGATTTTTCTATATCCTTAAATATACATATTATTATTTCATTTTTCTATAGTTGGTTATGTTTATGTAATTTGATTTGAGCGCCGTACTGATCAAGAGTAAATTTAGACATTCACTTTGGAATAGAAGCAGAATACTCTTTCTTTCCCATAAAGATAGTCTCAATTTGATTTTTATAGTCAACATAAATCAACCTTGAACAAGTATTGATGTCAATCTAATGATCACAATCAAAATTTTAAAAATAGTTATTGATATACTATCACCTAATGATTTGTCGATTATAATTTTTGGAATTTTACTAAAATAATTAGATCGACATCAATGTTTGGTTAATGTTTATTTATGTTCACTATAATTTACTAAAATAATTTAAGAATTATAAATTGTTGATATAGTGGAATACTAGGTGAATGTTCTTTTCTTGCCAAATCTAGAATAGGTCAATTTGAATTTTGAAATCTAACGTTAGTGTCTCTTCCACTCTTTGTTAGTATATCAAACATAATTTATCTGGTGTCTACACAATTTGGTGGTGGAGTAGGAAGAAGAGGTGGAGAAGAGAAGATTGCTGAGTTGCGGGAAGAGATGACTTGCTTGCCAGATGCGAACGTGTGTCACTGAGCAAAGGCGTAAAGGAAGGAAGGTGACCAGTCAGTCGAGGAAGAACGTGTGTCACTGAGCAAAGGCGTAAAGGAAGGAAGGTGACCAGTCAGTCGAGGAAGAACGTGTGTCACTGAACAAAGGCATAAAGGAATGAAGGTGACCAGTCAGTTGAGGATGATGCGATAGACGATTAGGGGACGGAAGAATAAGGCAACATTCATCTTGGTCTTGGGGTTCTATCTGCAGAGACTTGGTTAACCATATGTACTCACTCCATTAGTCCATTTTATAAATTTTTTAAGCCACTTACTACATTATTGTACTATAAATATGAATATTTTCAACTACATTTCCCAAGTTTCTATTTACATTATCTTTCGTGCAATCTCATGACTGTATTGCTCACATAAAATTAGTCGAGCAATTACAAAAGATTAGAAGCTTTATTTCTCTTAGGGTCTTAATGAAGGAAAAAAAAATAAAATAAACTAAAGTATTACATTAATGCTAGAGTTTCTTTTTATGAAATTAGAAGTTAAAAGATAGTAGTATAGTGTTAGTTTTTTTAAAAAAAAAAAAAAAAAAAAAAAAAACAGGTATAGTTTTCTCTAAGAAAAAATAGTGTTATTGAAGCAAGGAAGTATATTGTTTGAATATGTTTGTACATTAATTGAATTGCTATTGATAAAATGTAGTATAATTTTAATAGAAATATACAGGTTATATATAATAAAGTACTTAATATAGTGCAATTTTTACACAAAAATGTTGGAGATGGTCTTAGTATGGGACAAAGGAAGTATAAATTTTGCGTTATTATGAAGAAACTTTATCTCATGCTTTAAATTTGTTGCAAAACAAGAGTTGCGTGAATCTTTTCTTTTTATTTTTAGTTTTTTTTTTAAAAGTATCTTATTTTTATTTTGTTTTATTAACTGTATTATTAAAAATTAATAGTTAACTAAAATAATAATAATAATTAAATATATTTATTGTTGTTATAACTATTATTATTGTTATTATATCTAAGAATATTACAAGTAAATTATTTTGCATTGCAAAAAGCTCTTGTATTTGTAATACGTCATTAATTGAAAGGAAAGTTATTTTTTATTAATATGAATACTCAAACCTAACCGCATTAGTCAATTCGTTAATGTTTGGGCTTTTTGGTATCGATGATTTAATTTTAAGACTTTTTTGTTTGAAGAAATATTTTGTGGGTTTTTTGGATATGAAATTTTTTTAGAGGGGTTTTTTAGTATTTTTCCCAAAAGTCTAATCATTATTCAAATTTTTGGAAACACAAAGAAATCTATTTTCCAGTCCTTTATTTCCCGTTGTTATCTCTCTCTTTTTTTTCTTTTTTTTCTTTTATTATTTTTAAACACCCTTTTTATCTGTTGATCACGTAAAATTATGCCTCCCAACATTTTTACACGATGACGATATTATTGTCTCCAATATTTTTTATTGTCCCTTGGATGTATGAGAGGAAAGTTAGGTGGTGATATCACTCCTTTTAAAAGCTTAGGGGTCCGTCCACATAAATTTAAGGCGTTTAGTTTTGGGGGTGAGGAAGAGAATCAAAATTAATATGGTATTTCTTATGTTAAATAAAAATATCATGATCAAAGTGGAATTATTTCAAAAGTACAATTGACATAAACAAATTAAGATAAGATTTTTCACTGTTAACGAAAACTAACACCATTAATGAATATTAACGATCGTTGAAGGAAATTAATTAACACCCATTTATTATTATCAGCTTGATGATCAAACTGATAATACCCATATTATATGATAATTATTGAAAATACAATTTAACATTTTTTTTCTTCATATAAACCGTGCAACGCACGGGTGCAATACTAGTACAAATTAAAAAGAGACTCTTATTTAAGTCAGTTTAAATACACCTTCTGTGCTAGCTCACTTGAAACCTTTATTTTGAACACACACAAGAATTAAGAAAAAGTATGAGAGAGAAGAAATGTTGTGAGTGTAAAAGGTTAAGTATGAGAGAGAATGAGTGGGAAGAATAGTGATTTGATTGGTGTTGTGAGTGTAAAAACATTCTATTTTAGAGAGTCTAAAGTAAAGTGGGACGGATCAAAATGAAAATAAGTTTCAAGTGAGGTGGGACGGAGGAGGGAGTAGTTTTGTAAGAGACTACTTAATTAAAATGATTAATTTGTCTTTAATTTTCTCACTCTTAAGTCACTCTTGACCCACATTAGGGCCAGCATATATTCTCCAAATCTTTCCATGTTATTCTACTAATATTAGTTAATCACTGTAGTGTTAGAAAGATACCAGGCCAAGGAACAGGAAATCGTTGTAATGCCAATGGAACTCAATATTTTTGGAAATGAAAAAGAAAGAAGAATAATAAAAAAGGTAGATGTAACTGAATATTTGATATAGATATATGTGTATATATATTCTATATTGGTGATACAAGTGATTCCATTATAAAAGAAGAATCCATTGTTATATAGAACACCACTAACTTAACATTTCTAATTAGTTCTTGTTTCCAACATTCTTTATTGGTAAAAATAATATTAGAAAATGATAAATTCAAAAAAAAAAATATTAACAACATTCTTTAGTTTTTCTTATAAATAGTGATAATTACTTTTTATGGTCAATCTAATCATTGTAGTGAAATTCTAAAAGTTGTAATTGATTAATCATTAAGTAATTTATCAATAAAAAAATTTAGAATTTTATTGTGATGATTAGATTGACACCAATGTTTGGTCAAAATTCATTTTTGTTGACCATAAAAATTCAAAATGAGACTATCTTTCTGGGACAGAGGGAGTATTTTAATAATTATTATGAATTTCAGCTTTACTAAGTTTGGAATTTTCATTAAGCCATTAAAAGAAATTTCAACTTCAAACTAGCCAATGTTGTTAGTCACGTGCATGGTTCATGCTTTTTAACTGAGTTTATAACGAATTTCATTAAAAAGACCTCAATTGGCGACTATTTTGCCCATCAAGGTTTGATTTGGAGAAAAAAAAAACTTCAAGGTTCGATTGAAAGGGTGATATATCACTTTAAAGTCTAAATTGTCATTAACCACTGGAAAATTTAGCAAAAAATGTAACACACTATAGCTACTTTCTTGCAAATAATGCAATATAATCTTCGGTGACAATATTATACAGCTTTCTAACATATTTCAAATAATGTAAATAATTTCAAAATCGTTGCATTATTTGTTAAAAATAAATGTGAAAGTACATTATATTATTTTTCATGTTTTGCAATGATTTTAAAAATTATGTTAATGTTATGCTATCACAAAAAAGTACGTCGTATTATTTGATAACTGGCCATGCAACACAATGCCAATTATCTGTTCTTGGAATATGACTCCGCTTAAAAAAAAAAAAAAAAAAAAAAAACTAACTGAATTAATGATAATCAATGTGAATGTAAAATCTATAATATAGTATATTAAAGTATGCCAAAATCACTATGGGAATGACACTTCATCCAATTTTTGGTTAATCTTGCTTCTAAGCCTGCCACGTTAAATTCATGGCATTAATACTGAAACCTTTCGGTTCTTGCTAATTAGACACAAATAATATGTTATCTTCTTAGTTATGGGTATGAGTACTTTGAGAATATGTAACAATTATCTTCATAAATAAAAAGTATCCTTACATTGTACTCATACATAATGCATATGCATATCAACTATTACAAAGTGAAGTATACATCTAATCAGTCATAGTAAATAGCATAATAACACATTCATTTGGAATAAGAAAAGGTAGAATGCATTATACCTAATCAATTACTATTGAATAAGGACTATACAACTTACTTAATACATATCACTATATATGTGCTTATTCTACTATGTGAATACATTTACCAATTATAAACAACATCATAATACTTTTCTCTTATACTTGGTAGCCGGTGCAATTTATTCTGGATCTCAAGAATCTCAAACTTTCCAGGTTCTTATTCATACATGTTATCATCGGCCTAATGTGATTATCCTGATTGCCTATAAAAGGTGTTAACATTATGGGATTTTGTGTATTTTGAAAGACTCATTAGTGGAGTAACAACAATTCGATGACTTATTCGTCACTTTCTATCAAGCCTTGGTAAATTAAAACTCTTTATTACCTTCCACCTCTCACCTTTCATTTTGATTTAAATTTTATTTTAATGTTTCTAATTTTTTTCTTTTTTTTTTTTTACTTTTAATTTGTTTTTGCCTATTTCACCTTGAATCAAATTAGAAATTTATTTTGACTTCTTATTCGGTTTTTTCTTTTGATTGCAATCTTAATTTTTTATTCCGCTTTACTTTTTTGTTTGGTTTGCATATTTTTTGGTTTGACATTCATTTTATTTTAATTTTAATTCGTTATTATAATTTTTTTAATTTGTTTTTCTTTATTTTGATCCTTTTTTTAATTATTCATTTATTTCAAAGCATATTATTTTGATTATAATTTGTAATTTTTATTTATATATTTACATTTTGTGTTTCTTATTATTATCTTTTTTTAATTTGATTTAATTTTTCGTTTTTGGATTTTTAAGACTCTCATAGTATTTTTTTAATTTATTTATTGATATTTTATATTTTAATTATGTTGGTAAATATTTATTTTGATTAATTATTGGACTTCATATATCTAGTTATTTTTATTTACTTTTTTTTGTTACTTATTTTAGCTTAAAAATATTTTCGGCTATAAATTTTTATATGTAAATAATTTTTCTTCTCTCTTTTGATTATGTTAGTAAATGTTTAGTTTTTTTCTCTCATTTGAAGGTTTTTTATTAATTTTCTTAAACTTTGTTTGTTTTGATTTACTTGTGATTTATTTATTTTTATTATGTTTATGAATTTTTCTATAGTTTTTATCAAGGTTTATTTTTCATATTCTTATGTGATTTTTATTTCTTATTTGCTTTTTTGTTTTTTATTGATTTTATAATTTTACTTATGGGTATAGGACAAAAGGTGGAACGAAAGTCATGCTTGGCATCATTAATTGCGTTTCTTTCATATGATGTTAATTTTGGATTTATATGAGTATAAATTTTCATCTATTTTTTTCTTGGAAGTATCTTCATTTTTCTCCTTATGTATAATGTATAATTTGTGCATTTATTTTTTGTTCAAAATCTTTTTCCTTTCAGTGTAGGTATTGACAAGGCAACAATGTAGAGTAACGAATATGACTTATAAAGATTGAAGCTTTGAATTATTTCAACAATAATGTATGTAGGCATAATAAAGTGTATAGGTACATTATACTTACTATTTGTAAATACAATCTCTTATGATTCAATATATACATATGTTCTAAGAGAATTGCTAGATTCTTTATTGAATATATTTTCATGCTTTTGCACAAAAGAATCTAGATTTATTATTATTTTCTTTTTTGGTTTTCATTAGTTATTTTAGTAGTTATTTAATATTTATTCAATAATATTATAGAAATAGGATTATATGTAATAAATGTTCTAAAATTGAGTTGTACAAAGAGCGAATTTGTAAAGTGAAATAAATAGTCCAAAAAAATAATCTCTTTAAAAAAGATTGATCAACAGAATGGTCTTATAGAGAGTTTGACGGATTTGTGTTTTTACAAGGGTTAAGGCAGTTACGTATTTGGTGGTCTAATCACGTTATTTTTCCCTAAAAGTATTATTGTGGCAAATAATAAAAATTAATTGTTTATTTTATATGATTTTATAAGGTACTATAACTTGTATTTTAAAGTTGGTGAATAATTCAACTTGACATTTGGTTTTTTCATATTCTCATCATTTTTATCTTCAAAAAATTAGCTATCATTGATAATTTAATATGGGATATTCATTGTATGATTTCATGATAATGTATAGAAAATGTCATAATTAAAAATTAATATTGTCTATGCACATAAAACTTTTCTTCTTCTATCATAAATTTCTTATAAATATACATCAGTAAAATTAATTGCTTAAAAAATTTAGAATACTATCAAACGGTTTCCCTATACATTCAAATTAGTTACATTCTTAAGCTCTTCAAATTTCATATTCTAAAATGGCCAAATCTTTAACCATTCGTCTCCATAATAAATACAACATTGAATCAACAATAAAAGTAACTCTCAATGCAATGAAACCAAATAACTAGATCAAATCTATGAAGTTGTTAACAGTTCATTAATTGTCACCTCTACATACATTAAAATAGAATAACTAGATTAAAATTATGAACTTCATTTTCCCTAATTCACTATCTTCAATCACATCTCATGATTGTCGTCGTTTATCAAGGAGCTATTGTATCATAGAATTTTTTCCTAAAAAATTACTAAAAGTAATAAAAGTTTGAAAAAAAAATTTGTGTCAACTATAGTAGTACATAAAGATAAAACCCCAATAATACAATAGAGATCAGTGATTGTGAGTGATTAATAATACCTAAAACTTGCTCAAAGTTAGGGATGACCAAACCGAACCGGAACCGCCAAGTCGGACCGGAACCGAAAAGCCCGGAACCGCCTTGAACCTTGACGAAAACTGAAACCGTGTGAACCGAAACCGTTTGTAACATGGGTCGTTCCGGTTTCATCACCTCTGAAAACCGTGAACCGGCGGTTCCGAACCGCCATGAACCGCTTAGACCGAACCAGAACCGTTAGAAAATTGTCAAAAACCGTCAAAATTGTTAGATTTCTAACGATTTCATCAGAATTAACCGTTACTAACGAAAAGTTGACAAGAAAAGTTGAGTTTTGACTGAATTTTTAGCCAAATTCAGTGAATAAAAATAATAAAAATTATTGAGTATATCAAAGAAAAGAGGGACTGACCTCTTTAATTTTTTAAATATTTTTTTATACCTTTTTGTAAAAACATCGGCAATAAAATATTATTATAATTATTTTTTCTGTTAAAAAAATATTTAAAAAAAAAAAAACTGTGGACCGGCGGTTCCGAACCGTGAACCGGAGATTCCGAACCGTAACCAGAAGAGAAACGGTTCGGTCACGGTTCAAGCTTTTCTGGAACCGGAACCGGCAGTTCCGATCCAAAACCATGTTTGGTCATCCCTACTCAAAGTCTTTGATTCTTCACTGCATCCCACTCCCTTAATCAACCAGTAGCAACAATCATAACGCTAGGGTGAAAGTAGACATGACCATAGCCGGTTAACCGCCGGTTAGCCGGTTATAACCGGCGGTTAAGAAAACCGGTTTGGTCTAACCGTAACCTAACCGCCTAACCGTGCATATCGGTAATGGTTTACCGGTTAACCCGGTTAAACCGGTTACCCCCTCTCTTTTTTTCCAAAACAGTTTTATTAACAGTTTTTTGTTTAAAAAATAAAAAAACACTTCATTTTTTAAAGTGTTTTTTTTTCATATAAAAAAAATTTAAACAGTTTTTTTAACAGTTTTTATAAAAAAAAAATGGGGTATTACCCCCTTTTTTTAAAACATATTTTTTTGTTTTTTTTTAAGTTAAAAACTTAAAATGTATAACACAATTTTTTTAAGTAAAAAAAGAGACGGTACCCTTAAATATTATTAATTAAAATTAAAATTACAAAGAGGGGGACAACAAATCCTTGCCCTTTTATAATTAAGGGAGGAAAAAAATGGAGCCTTACCTCAACTAAACTATTACAATGAAATAAAAACAAACCTATTCTAAAAATTAAAATAAAAACTATCTAATTTCCGTCCCCTTCCGAACTTCCCGTAGAGTCTTCCAACTCGTATTGGTATTGTGGATCTTCTAAATCCTCTTCATAAGGCATATCTTTCTCCCTCTTTTCCGCTCTAACCCAATCACCATCTAAGAGTTGATTTTCTAAATTTTCAACCGTTAGTTGGGAACGTCTTGCAACCAAAACATTTCCTCCCACACTAAATGCCGATTCGACCGCCACGGTTGAAGCGGGAGAAGCTAAGACTTCTTTTGCAATTAAAGAGAGAATGGGATAAATTTCTTGCCTTTGTGACCACCACCTCAAAATATCAAAAGTAGTTGGATTTGAAGTGTTTTGTACAACTTCATGTCTAGTAGAGAAATATGCTTTCAACTCATACGGAATGCTAGAGGTAGTAGAAGAAGAAGCCGTTCTAGGACGGTTTCAGGAATAAATTTCATTAATAAAACTATATGAATCGTCATCCTTGTCATTTTGTGTAGCAATATCAATATCTTCATTAGGACTTGAGCCATATTGAGAAGGATTTCCATGAATTGCACTATACTCATTATAAAGAGTCACCAAATCATGTTTTGTATTTTCAACAATAATCGCCGGGTTTTCGTAGAATCCGTCCCCATTGGGGTATAAATTCACATAATAAAACGTTATTATGCTCACTAGATCTTTCAATTTAACACGGAGATCCAACATCTTTGCAACCAAAAATAGAGACGGAATATTATCAAAATATTTGAGCCACTTTTCCCTCATGAAAGCAATGCTTAGGTTTAAAATGTTGCACTTTTGTAAATTTTTAAAACTTCGAACTATTGCAACACATTGCTCAAGTACCAAAACGAAAGTTGGATAATAAACTACCGACAAAGCCAAAGTAGCGGTATTGAAAATCTTTAATAATTGACATAAATTAGTGCAAGCGTTCCTTTGATAAACAAATAAAGGAATATCATAGCCCATAGTAATAAAAAAAATCCATGAGATGCTCTTTATACTCTCAAAGCCATCAATTAACATTTTATAGGTAGAAAACATTCATAGAAAAATATTTTTTCGGGAAGACCCTTACTTCGTAAATATTTGATCCATTTTCTTGTAATTTTATTTTTTTTTCAATAAAATAAAGAGCCTCTCTAATGGGTTTAACATATTGCTCTAACGCATCCAAACCATCTTTAACACATAAATTTATGATATGACATAAACATCTAATATGAAAATACTTACCCCCAAGTGACGGTTGACAAATTTGCATCAACTCCGGCATACTAGCGGTATTAGCACTAGCGTTGTCGAATGAAATAGTAAATATTTTTTTGCAAAAGACCATACTTTGCCAAAATGGCGTGCAACTTTCTACAAATATTTTCCGCGCGGAATGAGGTTGTTCAAAACTTTCATATGCAATTAATCTTTTTTGTAGAGTCCATGAATTATCGATCCAATGGCATGTAACACCCAAATAACTATTTCTTTGCCAATGATCACTCCAACCATCGGCATAAATTGAAACTCTTTGATCAAATTTTGTTAAAAACATCAATTAAAAAATGTTTATATGCCAAAACCACCTTTTTAATATCGCGTACGAGAGTCGTACGTGGTACTTTGGAGGCGGCCGGATTTAAACCTAGTCTAATAAACCGTTCAAAAAAATCATCATCCACAAAGTTAAAAGCAAGCCCTTTAACACACACAAATTTGCACAATCCTTTCCTATAAACGACATTATTAAACTTAAATAAGACCGAAGACGTACATTGGGTGTTAGGTTGAGCAAATTGTAATTGAGATTGATCACTATCAATCCCAAGTTTTTCGGGCTGTGTTGATCTCAAGTGAGAGTTCAATGTTCCATGCCCATTACCTTTTGCAAACGGGTAAGATTTGGTACAATAGTTGCATTCCGCTCGAAAATGTACAAAGTCGCCGGATTCAAGTTGTACTTTTCGGAAATGGATCGTAAAAGTGTCGGATTTGGATTCTCGTGGTTGACGTTGCCCCCGACCACCTCTTCCCACGCCCCGAACTCGGCCTCGGCCGGCCCTACCACATTGAGCAACATTTTCTTCAACATTTTGCTCACTTTCGTCAAAATGTGGCTCAAATTCTGGGTTAAGGGAGTAAGAATCAACATGTTCCTTGCCGCTCCTTCGAGATGAGGTCATTTGTTAAAAAACTAACTAAAACTGTTTTGAAACTGATTGGAAATCGCTAAAAAAACTGACTGAAAATGATGAAAAACACAGATTTTGTTAAAAAAAAACTAACTGAAAACTAACTGGAAAACGTTTTGAAACTGACTGGAAATGGTTAAAAAAGTGACTGGAATTTTCGGAATAAATTAGAAAAGTGATATCGTTAAAATACTAACTGGAAATCGTTAGAAAACTGACTGAATTCTGCAAACTAACTGGAAATATGAGAGAGTGTGAGAGACTTAGGAATTAGTAGAGAGAGAGAGTATAGAGAAGGTGTGGAACTAAAATGCTAGGAGGGAGGGGTATTTATATGTAAGCAATTTTTGACATTTTTTTTTCATTTCTGGCCGCCAGTTAACTGAACTAACGGCTAGTTTGAAAACTAGCCGTTTTTGGACAGTGTCAGACCTGAGTAAGTGGTGGGGGGGGGGTGCAAAAACTGGAAAACTAGCCGTTACCAGGTTAAACCGCCGGTTTTAATACCGGTTTAACCGCCGGTTTGGTTCATGGTTACTAACCACTTAATAACCGGCGGTTGGCGGTTTTTCAGATTCACTAACCTAAACCGGACCGGCTAAATACGGTTCACGGTTGATCCGGTTGCCGGTTAACCGGTTTGCCGGTTTTGACCGGTTAAAAACCGGCGGTTAGCCAGTTTCCGGTTTTAAATGGACACGTCTAGGTGAAAGCTTTAATCGTTTCTTTGAAATTATAATTAAACAAGTGCAAACGAAGGTCATACGTTTTCCTAACTGAATTTCCCCCAAAATCAATTCGGTGAAAAAAATAATCTATTGAATTTACTAAAATATCATTAAAACCGAATAATAATTTCAAATGACTAAGAGGTCCCTAAGCCTAAATACCTAGTGCGAAGCACGGCTTCATGCTAGTAAAAATAAAAATGGTGCAATCACTGATGTCAGTTTTTCCATGTATGGAGCATGCTGTTATGACTTATGATTGTGAAAAGAATACTAATTAGGTCAAGCTATTTGTCATCAATAGGAGGTGATTACTAAATTAACAAAATTTACATAAATTAAACAGATTAAACAAGTAAACAAAAATAGAAAAAAGGTTTTAAATAGAGTATACAAAATTACAAAAATGATCCTGATTGACTGATTCGGTGAGCTGAGATTTTCCCAACTGGTTAATTGATTCAACATTGATCAATATTCATATCCTGAATTTATAATCTTGTTACCTAATTTCACTTGCATACAATTTTTTTATATACGAAAAAAATAACAAAAATAAATCCTCCCTAATTCAACACTGATGACAGTTTAAGGTTCTTACTTTCTTTTTTGGTATGTCCCAGTTTAAAGTTTTTAGTTGTTTTATTCCTTACATCGCAAAAAATGAATAGTGTTTTGGACATCCTTATCTAATGTTCATATATACAAAAAAAAAAAAAAAACACCACTTACACATCTACCTTTCATCCGCTTGTTTTATGAATGGAAAATTATATCCTCCACACATTATTATTTTTGACTCAAATTTGCCTTAATTCCTTAATAAGTGTGTAAAGTCAAACTAAAAACCTTAAACTGAGACAGATGGAGTATTTATTTCTTACGGGTGCTGAAAGATAATGGAGTAAATACTCTCTCCTTCCCGCCCGAAATAAGATTTTGGTAAACTTGACTTTACTTTGACCAAGTCTTTTGAAGAAAATATAATAAGTCAACTAAAAATTTATTAATTGTTATGGTATCACAATTAATAATACTCTAAATAACAATTTAAAAATTTATATTAGAATAATTATTTCTTATTTAAATTACATGATCAAAGTATAAAAAAACTACCAAAATCATATTTCGGGCGGAAACGTTTGAGACCAAATCCGTAAATAAATAGGAAACGGGTGGCATTTGTCCTGGTTCAGCATTATAATGTCACTATAAATCCCTCACTTTTAAGTCGTTATTGCAACTAAATTCAAACACACAAAAAAGCTCCTCTGCCTCCTCACAAAGGCCGCCGCACCCACTCTCTCTCTTTCTCTCTTCCTGTACTTCTCTTTGTACATTCTCTCTCCCTCACCGCCGCACAAATGTCGCCGATGATCGGAAAAAGCAACAAAATACACCACATTGTCACTCTCCGCCAGATGCTCCGTCGCTGGCGTAAGAACGCCGCCTCCCACCGCGTCACCGCCGACGTTCCCTCCGGACACGTTGCGATCTACGTCGGCAGCAGCCGCAAGCGATTCGTCGTCCGGGCGACCTACCTGAACCACCCAATCTTCCAGAAGCTTCTCGTCCAAGCCGAAGAGGAGTACGGCTTCACAAACCAAGGACCGTTAACGATTCCCTGCGACGAATCCGTGTTCGAGGAGATTCTCCGGTTCGTTTCCCGGACCGGCTCAAACGATACGGCGAGCCGGTTCGTCAATCTCGAGGACTTCCAGAAGTGTTGCCACGTGGATTACCGGACGAGTCGCAGTCAATCTCGGCCGTTGCTCATGGGGCTTGCTGAGTAGAACCAGTGAGTCAGTGACTCGGGCGAGCTGTGGGATTTGAGGGGTATTAACGGGATTTTAACATTATTTTAACAATAATTTTTATTTTTTGCTCTGGAGATGGCAAACATGGGTGTAAGTTGTATAACTCAAGTAAGTCGTCCCAATGTTGGAGAGATTATTAGAAATTATGGGGTTTATTTGTATTTCCTGTAAGTTTTGAGGTACTCTTTTGTCAGTTTTTAGAATTGCAGGGGTATGTGATACATGAAAAGGAACTTGTATTTAATTTTAAGCTTTATATATGTGAATTAATTTGAGACTTAAATCATCAATATTTAAATTTTATTGATACAATTATACATATAGTACACTGATTTTGGATTAGTTTGAATTTAACTTGCAATCCTAATTGTATGATCTATCTTACTTTATACTCTCTCCATCTCAATCTTTGCACAAATTTCAATTTTGAGCGTCTCATTGATAAGTCGCACTTTTTAAAAATGGTAAAGAATCTTTACAATTCCTCACACGCATTCTCTTTCATACTTTACTTTTATACTTACACAATTAACTTACTATTCTCTTCATTCTCTCTCATACTTTACTTTATACTCATACAATCAACCTACTATTCTCTGTTGGGAATTGTGATAAACTCGTGCAGTTCTTGCCCATACAAATCTGATAATGGTGAGACACAACAACAATGCATACGAATAATATGAATGTAATCAACAAAAAAATAACACAATATTTGTAACCTAGTTCGTCACAACAATGACTACATCTGGGGGTACTGCCAAGCCAGGATATTTCACTAATATCACAATCTGTGTTTCTTTACAATAAAGCATACGCTCTATATTGCTAGGAGATAACTTCTCCATGTAATACTCCTATCACACATAAAACCTTAGACATGTTTCTATCCATCCATGGAATGCCCCTAAGGGCACCCCTTAAAGGGCTAGCACTCACTTTGGCTCTCTTTGTGACTCACGGATTCTCCCAGTCTATTTTTCTAGTGTATAATGCTTATGGTCATCACTTGGTTTATATAGACAACATGTCCAAAACCTAAACTAAGTATGAAACCCAGAATAATTAAACTCCTAAATTCACTTAAATAAGGAATCCCAAGGAAAATTAAATTCCAACCTATTCAAATAAAGAATTCCATGAATTCTTATATGACTCAAATTTAATTTCATTTTCCTTCTAGGTTTTGTCTCCACAACCCAACATTCTCTACCTCACTTTCTCTCTCATACTTTACTTTTCACGCTCACAATAACTACTCCCTCCGTTACTTAATATAAGTCGTTTTAGCAAAAATTACACAAACCAAGGAAGCAATAACTCTTCTTTTAACTTCCCAAATTCTATCTCTTAGTATTACTTTAATGCAAATAAAGACTCCTTTCTCTTTTCAATTACCTTACACAAGCATTAAAGATGAGCATTTTGATCTAAAAGACCAAATAAAAGCTAAAACTACTTATAAAAAGGGACAAAATTGAGAGTCTAAAACGACTTATATTAAAGAACGGAGGGAGTATTATTCATTGCTTAATTTCTGTGCACAATTTATTTTGTGCAGAAAGTTATAGAAAGGAGGGAGTATGTCGATAAGCAAAAATTTGTAGAGATTTTAGATAAATGTTAATCAAACATATCAACCAGAATCCATAAAAGTGTAGAGGATCATGGCAAAGATAGTGCAATTGCGTCGGATGAACACAGCAAATAGTATAAGAATTGATAGACAAGATGCAAATTGTTGGAGATGCCTAGGGTGATTTCAACAAATACTTCCTCCGTCCCAAAATGATCTTTGCGTTTTACTATTCAAACTTTTTATGGGTTATGAATACTTACTTCACTAGCTATGTTTTTTTTTTAATGCACTTTTAAGCTTAAATTATAGAAAAAAAAAAAAAAAAAAATTGAGATAATAAAAAATGACAAATAAAAGAATCGTTTTGGGATAGAAGTAGTAGTATAAAAACTAATAGACAAGATGCAATTGCAAGCAATTCGATATGAGTTACATGTTACTAGTTGCATGCTACTTCTTTCTTTCATAAAATATTGTTCATTGTACTTTTTGTTTTTGTGGTTAATACAAATGAACTTAACAAAACATTACTACTGATCTTATCATTCATTCTAGTGATATTCTGAAAATTATAATTAATAAAGTAATAAAGTATTAAATGATTTATTAATAACAATTTTTAAAGTTTTATTTAGATCATTATTAATTGACAATAAAGTGATTAAAATTTACTTATGCTAACCATACAAAATTAAAATAATACTCCCTTCGTCCCGGAGTAAGAGTCTCACCCCTCATTTGCACGCTTATTAATAAATATTGGATGTGATGTAAATGTTGTGAGTGTAAAAGTAAAGTATGAGAGAGAATGAGTGGGAGAGAATAGTGAATTGATTGGTGTTGTGAGTATAAAAGTAAAATAGGAGAGAGAATGAGTGAGGTGAATAGTAAAGATTCTTTGCCATTTTAGGAATGGGACTCTTACTCTGGGACGGATCAAAAAAGAAAATGAGACTCTTACTCTGGGACGGAGGGAGTACTACTTTTTAAAATATTTTAAGATGAAGGGTGTATAATGAACGAGTTAAATTTTATACTCAATTATCCAATTGCCATATATTAAACCTCCAAATTAAATAAACTATACTTCCTCCGTTCCATAACAAACTTTTGATAGAATGTTAGGAACAGAAATTAAGAAAAAGTAAGTAATGTGAGTGAGAATGAGAGAGAAAGAGAGATAGATAGTAAATCATAGTTGTTGGGGTGTAACCCAAAGTCCCACATCGGCAATTGAGGAAACAATTGCAAGGTATATAATAGCACCCATCCACTTCATTAGTATGAGGCTTTTTGGAAGTAAAACGGACAATATCATACTAATGTGGGAAAGTGGTGGTGGTCGCGGTCCCTACAATAGTTGTTGTGAGTGGATGAAGAGAAAAAAGTGAAATGATTTTTTTTTTTTTTTTTTTTTTTGAGTAAGTAGGAGTTTTTAAGAAAAACGCTCAAAATGATAAAATGAGAAATTTGTTAAGAGAGGTGGTGGGAGTATAGAATAATAGAATCTACATAAATCCTATCCGTGGCTCGCATGGACCCCTGGTGAAAAGAAATAGGAGAATAAAGTGACTGTGGGTTAGAGTTACGAGCGGGTCTCCAGTGCAACCGCCGCGCGACGGCGCACGACCGACCTATTTTTTTTTATTTTTTGCCACTCCAAACTATTTTCCTTTCAACAAAAATAACACTTATTATAACGAGATGTAACACTTTTTTTTTTTCAAATGTAACATTTTTTCTTCAAAATGTACCACAATTTTGTTGCAATAGTTTAAAGATAACATAAAGATTGACAAATAAACTAATGTCACACTTTTTATATAGGAATGTAACACTCTTTTATTCAAATGTAACACTCTTTTTTTCAAATGTAACACATTTTTTTTCTTCAAAATTAACATAAGATTGACAAACTAAACTAATGTTACATTTATAAAAAATGAATGTAACTTTCTCAATTGTAACAGTTTATATTCTTAAATGTAACATTATATCTTAAATGTAACAATTGAAATTGAGGAAGTAACAATTGAAATGCAAACCCAATTTTTTTTAAAAAAAAAACAGCTGTTACATTTAACAATAGAAAGTGTTACTTTTTGAAGATGAAATTGTTACTTTTATCAGAACAGAGTGTTACATTTTTAATTGATGAGCAGCTCAAACTTTTTATGTGTGTAAAAAAATATTTTTTTTTGAAAAAAAAAATAAACCATATCATGAGCTATATAGTTTTATTCGTCGTCGAGACGAATACAACGGTATTTTTTATTTTTTTCTGAGTTATAAATCTCAAGATATAATATTGTAAAGTTATTGGAGTTTTTTTTGTTTTTTTTTAAGAAGGACACGTGGCAGCGTGTGGCTCACAGCACGCCACGTGTCGCACTGGGGATGGCAGAGAGGTTGGCGGGCTGGTTGGCCCGTCGCACAGCCATGCAACCGTTGCATATAAGACTTTGTCTAGAGTTAAACTCCCTCTGTCCCAGAAAGATAATTCTATATTGACTTTTTATGGTCAATATACTCCCTCCGTCCCACTTAAATTAGGATAAATTTTTATTTTGGATGTCTCATTCGAATTAGGATAACCAAAAAATTGAAGTGTTTTATTTAATGGGACCCATATTCACACTCACAACAATTTTCCACTCATTATTCTCTACCACACTTTCTCTCTCCTCATTTACTTTCCATACTCACAACACCTACTCCACTAACACTTTTTCCCTTAATCCCCGTGCCCAACCCAAAAATCCTAATTCGGGTGGAACAGAGGGAGTATATGAACTTTGACCAAACATTGGTGTCGATCTAATATTTAGAATGAAATTTTAAATTTTTTTATTGATAAATCACTTAATGATTTGTCAATTACAATTTTTAGAATTTTCACTAGAATGAGTAGATCAATATCAATATGTGGTCAAAGTTCATTTATATTGGCCATAAAAAATCAATATGAGACTATCTTTTGAGACAGAGTGAATACTCCCTCCTTCCCAAAATGATCTTCGCGTTTGACTATTCAAACATTTTAAGAATATGAACACTTGCTTCACTGGTCTTGCTTTGTTTGTTTATGCATTTTTAAGCTTAGAATGTAGAGTATGAAGAATTTTTGGGGACAATAAAAAATGGCAAATGAAAACATCATTTTGGGACAGAGTGAGTATGTTTTTTTATTTTTGTTGCACAGTTGGAGCATCTTACAAAAAGGAAGTACTGCAGAAGGAGAAAAAGGGGCAGGAGAGAGTAGGTACCCATTGCTTTTGTTATGGTGAAGCACAATATTATTTCTACTCCTCAGTCTCGGGCAAAGATAGTGTTATTATTTTTTTAAGGTTAACTTTCCTGAGTTTTAACAAAAAGATTATCATTTGATAATGATACTCTCTCCGTCCCGAAAGATAGTCCATCTTTTTTCATTGTACTACGAGGGAACTTTGAGCAGTTATAAATGCTACTTATAATTATGTTAATGTGAATCTAAAAATTGATATTAATAGTATTTATAATGGTGTATCAACAACAATTTCAAAAATTTTATTAGAATAATTAAAAGTAGCCTTAATTATTACTCAAAGTTCTTTCGTAAAACCCATAAACATAGGGTGACTATCATTCTGGACAAAGGGAGTATTAATTAATATTGTTTAAAAAAAACACAAAAGATCAAAAAAAATTAATCATCCAATAAAGTGGAATACTACCGTTGAAAAAAAAAAAAAAAAACTTTTTGTTTTTAGCACTTAGCAAGATACGGAGTACTCCTTTCGTTTCATAACACCTTGCTGTTGGAACAATTTAAGATCCCTGAATGCCATTCAGAATAAGATTGAGGAAGAGATGAAGGCGGAAGCAAAGTATTATCTGTTGAATCCATTAAAGATGTTGTAGGGAGAAATGAGATGAAGAAGAAGAATTTAGGGGACGTAGTTTTTCTAAATGATTGTGCCTTTTCCTCTTTACTTCTTTAACACTTAATGAAGATTTATCAAGAGAGTAATAATGAATGATGTAGTGATTTCAAGGGTTGATGGAGAACCCTTTATATATGAAACCAATAGGCACCTCATTTAGGAACTACACCCTTTCAACCTTTAGTGATATTATATTATCACTTTGCCCATCAAAAATAGGTAATATTACATCCAGGAATTCTACACATTTATTTACTTTTATTTACTACACTTTATATTAATATTGTAATCATGATTTCATAAATGGAATATTAATGACTTGTTGTGCAAGCTATGTTCTAACAATCTCCCACTTGGGTTGCAAAACAAATTCTTTCCTTTAAAACCATAAATATAACACAAATGACAACCCTTATGTGCGCACTTTATTGTCATCTATAACAATCTCGTCCATTAGTCACCAAGTATAAGGACTAAAGGGGCAGTCGTTGTAATTTGATTCGCAACTAAACACCACAGTAATCACGTATACAAATCCAACTAAATGACATAGATCAAAAGTGTAGATGTAATAGCATGGAATCATAACGAATATCAACATATTCTTCGAACTAGTCCAATTTAACCAAATGAGATCAAAAAACTTTAATATAAGAGAACAATTAATGAAAGAACAACACAAACTCCCACTATACCAAATGTTATCAGATCGTTTACACCCATGTGAACACTGAAAATAACGCTTTCATAAAATGGATCCTCTAAAATGGAGTTTGTTTCTATAAAGGGGAATTTCTTTGTTCATTTTCCTTTACAACAAGAAACTTAATGTCTATATCCTTCAGACTTTGATGAACTCTATTGTTGTAAGACTGCCGCCTGATTGTCACAATAAAATTAAGCGGTCTTTCGACACATTGTTGACAATTGGCAGTCCCTTAATAAACTTATGCAACCATATAATTTAACTAATGTCGAAATAATTAATGATCTCAAGATGATCTGACTTCAAATATAGGCAAGCAGTTCTTTAGTGTTTTGTAAATAATTTTATCATTCTTTTGGCTGCTACCTAATGTTCTCTCCCGGATTGCTTTGTTATTGAACAAGCATCCCAACAATAATATAAGACTTACGCATACATTAAGCTTCTTTACTGCTGATGCAAAAAAGAGATATTCTCCAGATACTTGGATTCAAAATTACCTTTAGAAAACTGTTGAGACTTTTAAACTTGTCTCATTTAAATTAGGTGTGTCAAGTGGTTTACAGTTTTGCATACTTAACCTTTTTAATCCCTTTTCCATATAGGCCTTTTGTGATAATCCTAAAACACTCTCGTGAGTGATTACGGTGAATTTGGATTCTTAATACAAAATGCCTCACCAAGATCTTCATTTAAACAAGAAAATTCTTAGTTTCCTTAAGAATGTTCAAAATTATTACTAACAAGAAAATATCATACACATATAAGACCAAAGTTATAAATTTACTCCCACTGTAACTTATGGTATACACAATCTTAATCAAGATTCGTTTCAAAACCAAATAAAAGAATAACTTAATTAAGTACCATTAACGAGAAGTTATCTTAAGCCTATAAATGGATTTCTTTAATAAACCAGTCACCATTTCTGGCTTCTTTATATAAATAGTTTCCTCAATGTCTCCATTGAGAAAGCTTGTCTTTATATCCATTGATGAAAACTCAAGATCATAATATAGCCATCATATGCCATAATGATCCTAAAAGAGTTTTTAGAAGATACTGGAAAAGGTGTTTTCTTTATAATCAATGTCTTCCCTTTAAGTAAAATCTTTAGCAATCTAAACGGGCTTAATATCTTTCCATATCTTGTGAATTCTTTTTGTCTTTAAAGACCCATAATAGGTTTCACCTCTTTAGGTACTAGGACAAGATCCCAAACGTTGTTATCTTGTAGATTTTAACTCTTCATTTATGACATTAATAAACTTTATGAGAATTAGGACTATTAATGGCTTCATGGAAGGTGAGAAGCTCATTTCCCACTAAACATATGTGTCCTTCATTCTCGGCAAGATACACTTTATAAATATCCGGATAGCACTTTTCTTACTCTATTGGATTCCTCTAAGAGCACCGGTTCTTCCTCATTTTGAGGTTGTTGAATTTCCTTTATATGACCAATATTTTCATGTTTTTCAATATTTATAGGGAAGTCTATTTTTGAATTGTATGTTCTTCTTGAATGTCAAGTATAAAACTTGAATATCCAATTGGAACTATGGGAAGAGGTAAAGAAATTGATGCTCTTTCCTCCTCAAATTCAAATTATTACTCCTAATCTCCACTAAATTCAACATCCTCAAAGAACCTAGTATTTACGTTTCAAAATGTTCTAATATTCGGGTTGTAAAAGTTTATAGCCCCTAGATTCTTGGCATACCTCACAAAAATAGCTACTAACAGTCTTAGCGCCAGTTTCGCCCTTATTAGACCTATAAGGCCTAGCTTCTTTTGGACAACACCATATACGAAGATGATTTAAGGACGGTTTCTAAATTGTCCATAATTCATAAGGGTTTTATTTAGTAGCTTAGAGGAAGCTCTATAGAGAACATAAGATGCGGTTTTAATGTATGCCCATAATGAGTGAGGTAAAAGAAGTACAAGGAACATACTTATTATCGTATCCTTAAGGATCTATTATGTCTCTGTTACACTTATTTATGCTAGGCGTACCCGGCTTAATGTAGAGAGAGACAATCCCACACTCCTCAGATAGCGAGCAAAAAAAGACCCGGACATTGTTCCTTCGAACCGTCATTCAAACCATAGTATATACCACCATGATTGGACTTAACATTCTTAATAGTCTTACAAAGTTGATTCCAACTTTGACTTTATAAGACTTGAAAATGTCAAAAATTGATACTTTTTATGAAGCAAATAAATGTACCCACAAATGAGAGTAGTCGTCCCAAAACGTAAATAAATAATGTGACCATTCCATGAAGGGGTAGTGAATGGCCCACAAAATTCCGTATTTATTAGTTCTAGAACACTTGATGCTCTCGAGGATACTTCTTGTTTGTAAATTTTCCTTTTAGGCTTTTAATGCAAAAGTCTTTTCCGGAATATTAAGTTTGTTCAAGATTCTTTTGACATAAGCTTGTCAATTCTCCTTAAGGAGTTATGACCCAAATGCTTATGCTATAAGGTATAAAAATTTTCACTTGATAACTTTTTGCTTTCTATTTTGGTTTCATCATCATAAGATTCATTTATTGTTTGAGTAGTGTCAAATAATTAAAAAAATACTTGACAAAGTACTTTGTACCAACAAACCTTGGAATTAAGATAAAGATCACATCTTATTATTACCAAATGAACAAAAAAAATCACATTTCTTGTTCAAATTGTGATATATAATAAATTCCGTTCAAATGACGGTACAATAAACGTATTATTTAATACAAAATAATACTTAGTACTTAACGATAATTGAAAAGTCTTTATGCCTTTAACTTCAACCGGATTTCCAGCTCTCATGTGGATGAATTTCTTCATCTTCACTGGGCTTTCGATAATTCCGGCAACCCTACATAGACACACTTATGTGAGTTGTTGCACCAAAATCAACCACAAAGTATACGTAGGAATTGAAACCAAAACAGCCTTAATACAAAACAAGACCAAATGACATACATTTCTTAGCACGCCAAGCGTGATACTTAGGGCAATCTAACTTCATGTGAGTGAGGTCCTTGCAAAAGAAGCATTTCTTTTTCTTATGACCATTAGATGATCCTTTAAGCTTCTTATTACTTTCAACCGCAATTTTCTTCCCTCTTCTCTTTGTCCCATGAGAAGAGGTGGATGCAAAACGTTCCTCAAGAATATCAAGGAATGTTTTAGCATCAACATCCTTGGAGACACCTTTCAAAATGGTCTCCGGGACAACAATATTCATGATCGTTAGGCTCACGCGGTTAGAGCGTTTCCACTTCTCAACATTTAAGAAATGTTCTTGAGTGCTTATATTAGAGAGAGGAAGAGGAAACGGTTCCCTTAAGGCGTGATCTATGTCCATATAGCCTAAGATCATAATCATTTTATTTTTCTAAGTTTTAAAATTAGTCCCATTAATCATAGGTATGGTACTCATAGCGGTAATCACGGATGAAGCAATAAATAAATCTGTTGGGAATCGATAACAAAATGAATACAAAACATAATAAGAAACTACATAATGAATAAATGATTAATTATATCAACGAAAACCATCAACAAGGAAATCAACATGACATCAAAACTAATCTTTGGATCGCGAGTTGACTCATAAATGATAGCCTTAGGTAACAAGCAATTTGAACAATATTTTAATTAAATGCTTAATCTTCCTTTGGGCCGACATAAGCATCTAACAAAACCTGCTTAATGTTCATTTCATTTGTTACCACATGAATACCCAAGTTTAGTCAAATATCAAGATCTTCTTTGGAAAATTCATGTCATTCACATATCAACTTAAACATTCAACACTTTAATAATTTTTGGATTTAAATAACGTTAATCACTTAGGCGATAATATTATTTAAACAATGAATAAAAACTATTCAAGCATATAATTAATCAGGTTTTAAGGTTTGAAAAAATGTATGTTTTGTTCAAAAGGGAAAACAAAGTAGTGCAGAAACTTAAAAATTTCAAAACCTGTGAATATGTCTGCTCGGCCGAGTATAGAAAAGTGCACGGCCGAGCAAACACTGTTCACAGAAACTTTGTTTTTCGACATATAGTGCACGGCCGTGCTAAACAAAACGCACGACCGAGCTGCTCGGCCGAGCATAGGAAAGGACACGGCCGAGCACGATTAATCAGAAACTTTTGTCTTTTCGACATTCAATGCACGACCGTGCAAAAACAAACGCACGACCGTGCAAATCTTGGTCCGACCGGGCATAACCAAAGACCCGCCCGGGTTATTCAAAAGATCCGACCGGACTCGATCAAAGATCTGGTCGGATGATGTCATTATTTTGGCGCCGTTTCATGTGCTCGGCCGAGCAGATCATAAGACTCGGCCGAGCAGGCCATTTTCTGCACTTTCTGAATTTTATTTTAAATTTTCCCAAAATTAATGAATGGCAAGTAGATCCACATGGTATGCACTTAAAACATAAAACCACACTATAAAGGATAATCTTGTTTTTAAAATTAATGGAATCAAGTAAGCAGATCCACATGGTATGCACGAAAACATAAAACCATGTTATGAAGGGATACTCAAACTTGAACCATTGTGTTCATTAAACAAAACTTTTCAAAACATTTCTTTAATACTTATATGATGAATATCAGCACTATATTAATGAATTAGTGCTTCTAAACAACATCAAAACTTGATGATTCAACAGGAAAGAATGAATCAAAAGCGTTTTAAGGCTTTCCAAAAGAACTCAAACCAAATAATGAGCGGGCTCTGATACCAATTGTTAGAACAATTTAAGATCCCTGAATGCCACACTCATATTCAGAATAAGATTGAGGAAGAGATGAAGGCGGAAGCGAAGTATTACCTCTTGAATCCATTAAAGATGTTGTAGGGAGAAATGGGATGAAGAAGAAGAATTTAGGGGACGGAGTTCTTCTAAATGATTGTGTCTTTTCCTCTTTACTTTTTTAACACTTAATGAAAATTTATCAAGAGAGTAATAATGAATGATGTAGTGATTTCAAGGGTTGATGGAGAACCCTTTATATATGAAACCAATAGGCACCTCATTTAGGGACTACACCCTTTCAACTTTTAGTGATGTTATATTACCACTTTGCCCATAAAAAATAGGTAATATTACATCCAGGAATTCTACACATTTATTTACTTTTATTTACTACACTTTATATTAACATTATAATCATGATTTCATAAATGGAATATTAATGACTTGTCGTGCAAACCATGTTCTAACACTTGCGCCATTTAAAAATCGGAGTCGTTACTGTGTGAAGTGTGTTTTAGCGTTTTTGCGATCGAATGAAATTGAGCTTCAACTATGAGACCTTTTTAAGAGCATCGGTTTGAGTTTTCACAATAATCAACCCGTGTTTTGTTAAATTTTTCACTATTACAATTCTGATTCCCTTTTGATTTTACTTTAACGCTACTTTTCACCTTCATTTTTTCTTCTACCAGTAATGTGAATTGACTATCCAGAGTGAGGTATAAAGTAAAAAGGGCCAAGATTTATATATTTTTTATTAGATAAAAGGACTTGGGAAGGCTGTATGTAGGAGAAGAAAATGGTCCCTGGTTTTTCACCTGCATGTGAAAAAAAAAGTTAGGCTCTGTCAATTAATTTTGACTATCATCACCCCCATTACCTAAATTTATGATTGCCTTCTTTATTTTTGTTGTGGATGAAGTGGGTAACAACTGGAAATAGATCTACAGTTTGGAAGATCACATTTCCATTTTTCCTTTATGGAACAAGAAAATAATGTCCTTTTTTGATTGACCATTTCTAATTATTTTTTACTTTATTTTCTTATTTTATAACGATTAAGTGTTTTTTTATTTTTAAAATGGGTAGGGCTATTGCCACTACAATTTTTGCCCATCCACTACACTTTTTATGATTTGACAAAATTATCCTTTGAAATTTTGATGAATTAATGGAAAGTTAAAAGAAGATACTCCCTCCGTCTCTGACTAATGTTCTTAGTTTGACTTTACACGGAGATTAAGAAAAAGTAAATGTTGTGAGTATGAAAAGTAAAGTAGGAGAAAGTAGGAGAGAGAAAGTGGGTATAAAGTTTTTGTTGTGAGAATGACAAGTGGGCCCCATTGTCTATTTAAGGTAATAAAGCAACTAAAAACCGTAGTCTGGAACAATCTAAAAAAGAAAGTAAGAACCTTAGTCTGAGACGGAAGTAGTACTAAAATTTCATGAAATACTAACCATACATGTTTCAGACAAAAAAAAAAAAATTAAAAAAAATTCTTACCTTACGTAATATTGATAAATGATTTTCTAGAGCAAAACTTCACTTTAGTATAATTGTTTTTAGTCAGGTCACATATATATTTGTATTTTATGTAATCTTTTTATCACCGTCTAAGGTAAAGGTAAATAATTAATGTACTTATCATCCATTACATTTCATCATTTATTTTATTTTATTTGTGACAAAAGTACAAAAATTTTAAAATATTTACGGTATACTATTATACATATAATGAAATGCCAACACATATTTAATGCTTTAATATGCTATAAGAAAATTGTAAGTGAAATTAACTTGTATGTAATATTGTACTCTAATGAAATATTGTCAAGTTGTCACATAGTTACGTTAATTTTTATTGATATAGGAGTAATTAATATACTTATTGTTTAAGTTAAATAGTTCAATTTCAATATATATTTAAAAATTCTATAGTTGTCACCACATTGTCAAAAATATCTTTTTCCTAGTATTTTTAACTCGGACCAACAAAAAAAGATGCTAGATGAGAATAAAAGAAAAATTAGGTGAATAATATATTTATTATATTGCATATAATAAAAATTTTGTTCCATAAGAAATAGTATTTTAATTTTAATTTTAATTTATTATACATTTAAATAAATTATAACATGATTGAAATGAACTAATTAAGATATTCAAAAAATGTCAAAAGATATTTTGCTTTTTGTGATTATTAACGATGTAGTGGATAGGACATTAATTTTGTTGTGTAATAATCTCTTCTTAAAGGCAAGGGTAATTGTGTCATATAAATCATTAAATTACCAAAAATATAATGTACGTAGTGGATGAGTATTAAATGTAGTGGCAATAGCCCCTCCCTTTTGAAATATGCTAGTTTTTTATTTTCATTTCATATAACGTAACGGAGGGGGAATCGAACTCTTGACCTGTGTAGGATGCATGGATTTATTACGTCTGAGCTAACCCTCGTTAACAAGTACATTAGTTAGAAAAAAGTGGTTCAAAAATAAAATTAGAAACCAAATATAATCACCAATCCAATAATGTTCTTCTTCACTTATTCAAAATTTAAAATGAAAAACAACTGAAAAGAAAAAAAAACAGAAAACAATCAGATCTGGAAGTAGATTTAAAAATAGATATATTTGTCTAAATCTAAATCGAAATTTGGATTACAGAGAAGGTTTAATCCAAAAAAAATTATAGAACAAAACTTATATGCGACCGTCTCACGGCGTGAGACGGGTCACCTGCCCAATGCCCAGAATCCGGCTCACCCACATCGCGCAACGTGTCTTTGTTAAAAAAAAACCTCCAACAACTATAAAATGTAATATCTTGAGATTTTAAATTCCAAAAAAAAATCTAAAAATACCGGTATGTTCGTCCCGACGAGACGAATAAAACTAGATAGGTCATGATATGGTTTGTTTTTTTTTTAAAAAAAAAATACTTTTTAACATACAAAAAATTGGACTGCTCGTCTCATGAGATGTAACACGTTTTTATGAAAAAAGTAACAGTTTGGTCTTTAAAAAGTAACACTTTATTGTAAGATGTAACAGAAGTTTTGAAAAATAATATAAATAGTTTTTGTGGTTAGAAAAAGTAATAATTAAAGTGTAACATAATGTATATATGATTGTAATATGCTATATAGATGAATGTAACAGTTTTATAGAGTAAATGTTACTTTTTTCTTTTTAAAAAAAAGTAAAATTTATGTATATAATTGGTTTTGCATTTATGTTGAATGTAAAACTCTAATTAAAAAAGTGTTACAATTGAGAAAAAAAAAAGAAGTTATATTCATTTATTATAAAATGTAACATTAGTTTAGTTGTCAATCTTATGTTATCTTTAATCTATTTTAGCAAAATTGTGGTACATTTTTTTGGGGGGGGGGGGGGAATGTTACATATGAGAAAAAAGTGTTACATTTTTTTTTATAAAAAGTGTTACTTTTGCTGGCGAACAAAAAATAACAGGGAAAAAATTGGAAGGCAAAAAAAACTAGAAGAAATTGAGAGGATTGGGAGAGAAGAGAGAGACGGCAGTTACAATCTGTTTTTATGTGAATTAATTAATCATAACAAAAGTGTTACAAATCATTTTTCTTAATTACTAGAAAATAAACCCGTGCTCCGCACGGGAGCTAGAACACCTAATGACATTATGGTGAATTTAAATTGTCTCTTTTTTTTATTATTTTTTTCAAAGATCATGTTATTGCTAAAATTATTTGATAATGAAATTTAAATAATTTATTTGAAGGTTAAACTGGATTTGTTAGTTATACTCCTTCCATCCCAAACTTTTTGTTAATAATTTCTGTTTTGAATTTCTCCTAAGTTTAATTACTGATTGAAGTAATTTTCTCTCCTAAATTGCTGAATAGTCATAGGAATGCGGGCATGTTTTTGTAAAATATTTAATATATACACTCAGTCACATATGTGAGAAGCTATGAAAAGTTATGAAATGAAGACCCGTTGCTTAATACTTAGCCCTAACTACCTATATACTTCTTCCGTCTGAATTAATATGTTAGATACAATAGCTATTGTAGTTTTCTCTAAATCTTTGTAATTAACTAAATCTTAGTAATTAACTGCAATAATTTTACATACTCTATTAAATTAACAAATTCAACATACCTGATGTTCTAACATTGTAATTGGATGTGGTACCAATTTCATTATCCAATAGTAAATTTCTTTTCTTGGAACTATTCGTCCGTTGTGTTGTACACATTGATGAATCTGTAAACAAAATAAAAGTTTGAGGATATGAAAAATTGCATGTGTGCTTAATGTGAATATATATATATATATATATATATATATATATGTGTGTGTGTGTGTGTGTGTGTGTGTGTGTGTTGTGTGCCACTTGTGTGTATAGGTTAACTACCCAAATTTTCCAAATTTTATTACGAATATTATTCTTAAACTCTGCAAGAGGAAACCTGACTTCAAACCTGATTGGCCGAAAAAAGTTTCTCGTCCATCTTTCGACATGCTTGTTCCTTCCTTCTCTTTCGCTTGTAAATTTGAACTTCCTTTTTTATTTTTTTACTCATCAAATAAGCACGCTTCATAGCACTTTTTTTTAGAATTTTCTTTTGAAGGAATACCTACAAAAATTAATATAACAACAAATACAATAGTTAGTATATAATGCATGAAATATTGAAATAGAATATTATATTACCGATATGGAGGGTTGATAAATCATTGCGTCGTCTTCTTCCCATTGACTTCATTTATGTATAGAAAAGTAAGAACAATGAAATTATCCTTGCATCTAAAATGAGAAGGATGTCGTTTTGGTAGAGTTGAGAGCTTAAAAGTACTATTTGATAAATAAATGTTTGGCTTTTATATTTTTGTAGTAGTCTTTAAAGTTGAAGAGTCTTATAACTTATGAGATCATGAATGCAAGTCATATTAATAATATGTAAGTTAGAGACTTTTTATATGTTAGCATAAATGCAAGTCATATTAATAAAATATAAGTTAGAGATTTTTTAGATTTTAACATTATTTATTACAATGGTTTATCTTATCTTTTCATTTTCTATGATTTAAAGTTCACTTGATACTTTAAACTTTAAGAATTCCATCATAATTCAATGGTTTTGAATAATATGTTGTCTCTTGTAATACATGAAAGGATCAAAGCCATTGAATTATGAAAATTTGAATAGTCAAAAACTAAAAAGTCACTTCTTAATGAATTGTTCTTTAATACATCCAAAACCCTACCTAGTCTAATACTCTATATATAAGAGTATATGTATACCTAGTCTAATACTCTATATATAAGAGTACATATTCTATTAGATATGAATCTCTTCTTATCTTCTTATAGAATCACTAAATTACCTATTATTTTTACCTAGGTAGGAGAATGCCAAAAGCTTTCATAATTCCAAAAGTCATATTACATGGCATCCTCTAAATCAAGATAAACCCATTTTTAACTTACGTGTCATTCCCAAGGTAAGTTTCACCAACTTTTAAATACTATAGTATAAATTTTATATCATCACTCTCGATTGATATTATAATCGAAATAAAACAGAGTGGAAGCACTCATCTGCAGACAACTTACATCAAAGATAATTAAGGGCTTAATTTAAGGACTTAATTAAATACATTAATAAAGTGTAGTAGTATTTGACTAGGTCACTGGGGTCTGACAATGCAATCCTTAAGTGTGATTTAGTGCATAATTTTGTCTCTTTACACTTTAATCATAATTAAGTGGTCCCATCTCTCACTCTTAGACCAAGTCCAATAAGGGGGTTGAGGGAGGGGGTTGAATGGGAGTCAACTAGTTGACATGGTGCAATAAGGGTTGAGAGGAGGGGGTTGAAGGGGAGGAGTTGAAAGTGTTCAACCTAGTTGAGAAATTTGGTGGGGCCCAAGAAAATCACGTGGCGGCATAGTATTGGCCAGCACAAGGAGAGTGCACAACACCTCCCATTTAGGCGAGTTTTGCTGGCTTTTTTTTTTTTTTTTTTTTTTTTTTTTTTAAAGATTATATTTTCGGATTAATTTTTTATCTCAAATTTTTTAGCTCAATTATTTCATAGTAAATTGATTTTTTTATAAAAAAAAAAAATCACCAAAATTTATCATTTTTTTTTATCTATAAATTGATGTAAGTTTCATTGATTTGGACACCAAAAAAAAAATCCTCTTTTCTCAATATAAATTTTTCAATTATATTTTATTAACCCTTATTTAAAAAAATTCAACATCTTTTTAAGTGTGAAGTATTTTTTTAATAATAATTATCATCATTTTTAATATTTATTTAAAAATTAATTAAGTGTGAAGTATTTTTAAATTATAAATGATATAATAATAATTATTATTTATTAATCATAAAAATAAAGATTATAAATAAAATAAAAAGTAGTGGGGTATAGAATGATGAGTTGGGAGGAGTTGAATTTTAAACTAAACTAGCTTATTGTGAGGGGTGTAGTTGAGAGGGTAGTTGAATGATTAAGTGGATGGAGAGAGAAGATGAGGTGTCGTGATATTAAGGTAGTTGAATGTTTTTAGGGGGTTGAGTTATTGGACATGGCCTTAGACAGCATGTTCTATGCTAGCAACAACTAAAATTCAATAAAAATATTTATAAAAAGAAATATTAATAATAAAATGTTTCTTACTCACTACTCCCTCAGTCTCATAATAAGCGTCGCACTTTTTATTTTAGTTTTGTCCAAAATAAATGTCACGTCTATATAAAAAAAATTGACACAGTGCAATTTTATTATTGTGTAAGTAATATAATAAACTACTAATGCACGCTTTTTAGAGAAGTTGTCAACTGCGATAATTATTTTGGGACAGAGCGTCCATCACCTTTTAGCCATGTCGATGCCACTTTTTCCCCTCATGACTTTTTATCTTTGTTTATCTTGATGATAAAAAGGTAAAAATATTGGACATGAATATCTTTCTTTTGTAACAACGGTTTTAAATTGTTTACTCTGATAAAGTGGATATAGTACGAGTAGTACATCTTTGTTCGCACTTTTCCACTTTACTCACCATGTATAACAAATCAATTTGATTAATACTCCCTTCGTCCCAGCTCACTTGACATTTATTTTTATTTTGGTCCGTCTCAGCTCATTTGACACTTCCCAAAATAGCATACTTTTTATAATTTTATATTCACTCTACCTCAACACTCATTCTCTCTTTTCATTTTCCACCACTCATTTTATTTAACCAACACTACTATTTACCACACTCATTCTCTCTCTTCATTTTCTACCACACATTTTTATTTTATTCTTTTTTCTTAGTTATTGTGCCCACTTTTTGGGTGTCAAGTGAGGTAGGACGGAGGTAGTAAATCAAGTTAAATAAAGTTTGGCAGCAAAATCATAAAACTCTATGATGATTTTCAAAATATTATTTATTATAATTTATACCCCCTCCGTCTCAGTTTAAAGTTCTTACTTTTCTTTTTGGTATGTCCCAGTTTAAGGTTATTAGTTGCTTTATTAATTAAATGGCAAATGATGAATAATGTTTTGAACATCCTTATCCTAATAAAGTTCATATATTACCAAAAAATCATCACTTACCCATCTACCTTTTTACCCAATTGCTTTATGAATGGATAATTATATCCTCCACACACAATTATTGTTGACTCAAATTTGCCTTAGTTTCTTAATAAGCGTGTAAAGTCAAACTAAGAACCTTAAACAGGACGGAGGGAGTCCTACAAAATTAATAAATTTTCCTACCCAAAATTTACCATGAAAACAAGGTTGGTTGTATTCCCAAAAAGAATCAGTCTAATTATAGTATAATCAGTTTTTTTTTAATTGTTTTTTTATTTTTTAACACTTGGAAAAAATCTACTGTAACTTTTGATATTAAAATTGTCAGCTTACTATTTGATGGTTTTAACTACGGATTAATCATTTCTATTACGTCAAGAAGTTCTAACTCATAAATTGGGAGTTCCAAAAAAAAAAAAAAAAACTTTAAAATACCAATTTTACTATCAAAATTGACATTCCGTTGGATATATTAAGGATATTAGAATCCTTCATTAATTACAATTGTATAATTCCTAATGTTGATATTCTAACTTTCCTAGTAGGTTTAATTGTATTATTAATTATCTATCTTCATGTATGAATTGACTCCGTCTATAATCCTTTATTCCTACATAGTATCACAGTAAATATCCATAATGAAAATTCTCTGATAAACCTTCCACTAAAAACCCTCAGCCGCCCTACTGTAAACTCACCACAAGCCCCTTAATATATCAACCAACCATTTTTTTTTTCCTTCATTCTTTTTTGAATTTGACTGGCCCTCTCACAATCTGATCTCTCTCATTCCCTCAATTTTTTTCTTATTCAAATTCTTTGCCCCATCCAACTTTCTCTTATTCTAAAGATGATTTTTAGAACCCAATTTCTTAATTTAAATCCGAAACCCAATTCCTTTAATCTAAACCTCGTCATTGTAACGTAAAATTATACTCAAAAACCCATCGTCATTGCGACCTAAAATTCTACCAAAAACCAACCTTTTACCTTTGTAGCACCGATTCCGCCTTTGTAGTGACCAAACCCCAAAAACTCTTCGTTGAGACATAAAATCGTCTTGCGACGTAGTCAATGAAATGTTCAAAGTAAACGTCATTCCAACATAAAATCGTCTTTCGATGTGGTTGGACGTAAAGTCAACGTCATTGCAGCGTAAAAATCGTCTTGCGACGTAACATCAATCTCACACGTGAGGGGTGCAACCCCTACTTGTACAAGTTGAATTACAAGGTGACAACACGTGTTCGACCTTTCTTCTTACTCGTTCGTTCGAAGCTCGGTTCATCTCATCAATTTTCAATATTGGACTTATCCAAGGATCGTCCATCTTGCGGGGGCATATTAAGGATATTAGAATCCTTCATTAAATTACAATTGTATATTTCCTAATGTTGATATTCTAACTTTCCTAATAGGTTTAATTGTATTATTTAGTTTCCTAATAGCATTACTAGTTTATAGTTTCCTTATGTAACTAGAATAACTTGGGGAGTACTCCACCTCATGTATAAATATCATACTATTGTGATCAATAATATTTGAGGACTAAAACTCATGTGCGAACATGAAAACCCGTCTCATCCATGAGACGGTTTTTTTTTTACCCGCCCGACCCGACCCATGAACCGTCTCCAAGACCCATGGGGGCGACCCTGCCACGTGGCAGCCTCTCTTAGGTCAAAAAAAAAAAATATGTTTTTTTTTTTTTTAGTTTTTATATTTTTTTTTCGGTTTGTCAAAAGTAATAGTTACTATAACTAAATGTAACGAACGTGTTACTTATATGTAAAAGTGTTTATACATAATTTGTAACACATATGTATAGAAAAGTAATAGTATATCTATATGTTTTCAAATAATAAGTTACAATGGGTTCAATTATCATGATACATGTAAAAGTATTACATTATCTATATAAATCTGTTACAATTTCATCTATCAAAGTGTTACATTTACTTGTATAAACAATTACATTCATATACATAAGTTATTATTTTTTAAATGTTACTTTCTTTTAAAAAATAAAATCAAAATACACAATATTTACATTTTTGTAAAAGAACTATTATATTTCAGTATAAATGATAATTACATTTAGATATTGTTTGAGTTACATGTAATTATAGTTAGTATTACATTTGAAAAAAATGGGTAAAACGAGCTTTTTGTTTTTGTAAAACATGTGTTACGTTTACTTATGAACAATGTTACTTTATATGTATACAGTCATTACATTAAGTTATGGTAACTATTACTTTTGGTAAACGACGGAAAAGCCGAAAAAAAATTATAAAACTCAAAAAAAATAAAAAATAAAAAATGGGGGGCCAATGGTGGGCTGCCACGTGGCAGGTTATGCCCCATGGGTCATGGATCCATGTCAAAAAACCCGTCTTATAGATGAGACGGATCCTCTTGTTCTCATGGGAGACCACCTCATATTTGAGTCGTTCATATTAATTCTCTATCTCCATGTATGAATTGACTCCGTCTATAATCCTTTATTCCTACAGGATAAAGCTCATAGATTTGCTAATAAAATTGCGGGTCCTTGTACAAAAATGGCATATTTGCTAGATAATAATATGACAGTTTCAATAGCAAAACTTTCAATTTTAGTAACAAACATATAATTTTAATAATAATACCAATTTTACTATCAAAATTGAAATTCCGTTAGATAAAGCTCATAGATTTGCGAAAAAGCAATGCTAGGGGCATAAAATAAAGTCACAAAATCTTGCTCACAACATGAGGTGGCGATATTTTATTGGTTGCATCGATAATGGACCCGCCACACTCTAATTAAAAACACCAATAAAATTATTACACATAGGATTTTGTTAGCAAGTTTTTGTGACTTTTTTGTGCCCCTAGTATTATTCTTTGCCAAATTAGTTTTGAATTTTAACGTTAGATCTAAGTCTAACGTTAAATTTAAGCAGTGGTTAAGTTAGGCCTTAAAATCAAAATATGTGTGATTTAAAGTTCGATCTCTCTCAATTGCTTACTGCTAAAGATATGATAGAAAAAAGAAGGGAGATAATAAAGTTACAAAACATGACTATAAAATGTGGTCTACAAAATGAGGTGTCATAATTGCATTAGTGTTTTTATTTAGAGTGTGTCGGGTCCACTATCGATGTAGCCAATGAAATATCGCCATCAAATCTTGTATCCCTTATTTTGTAAACTTCTTTTGTAAGCATGACATCCATTTGAGAGGGAGTCTTATCCTTTTACAATGGACACTTGAATTTCCCAAAAGGATTGTGGCCCAGTGCATCATTTTTAATAATTAATTGCTTGTAGTACTTGAGCCCACCAATGGCCCAAGCTTTCTATATCCGGCCTCATAATAGTTAGGCTATGGACTTTCATTACTCCGTATAGTCCCATAAAACATAAAATTTTGATGAAACTAGTTACGTAAGTTATAAAAAAAATTGTTTTATTTATATGGACTTTGTGTTTTAAGGTCTCAACTCACTGTTTTCAGGCCTAAACTTGCTATTTTATTTTCTTGATGTTTTAAGGCTTAAACTCGCTTGCTATTTTATTTTCTTGATGTTTTAAAGCTTAAACTCGCTGTTTTAGGGCATAAACTTGCTACATTATTTTCAGTGTTTTAAGGCCTAAACTCATTGTTTTAAAGCCTAAACTCGTTATTTTAAGGGTGAATCCATATTAAAAAAGTGGACTTTAAAACTTATGAAGAAACTAGTTTTTCACAAAACCTACTCCTCATACAATATTGCTATTTTATTTTATCAAAAAATCATTTCCAAATAAAAATAATATTCTTTTCGTTTCATGGTAAGAGTCTTATATGTAATATTGATGAGCCCATGCCTTGCGAACCGGGCTCCGAAGTATGAACTGGACCAAACCGGCCCATTCTATGAATAACCCGAGTCGAGTTCACCATGAGCCCCGAAGTCAACCTGGCTCCCCCCGAGCTCATCCTGACGAGGTCATTCTCCTCGTCTCCTTAGAGGCCACGAGGCCAGTTAATGAGCCCTCAGGCTCCAGCCACGAGCTCCCTCACCCCGAGGTCACCACCTCGGCGAGCTCGGTAACTGTCAAAGATACAAGCTGTATTGTCGCATTAAATGCCCAATGATCTCCTCTGATGTACCTGCTCCATTCCGTACAACGTCTGTCCAATCACGACATCCGGTGGTTACCTACTGTCCCATCTAGAATGCTGACCAACCAGGAGCTAACACGTGTCTAGGGCGGACCAAGCCTTTATTCGGACAGAGGAATGGACCATCAAAGTATCTCAGTCATATATAATATCTCATTCTCTCTCTTCAGGTATTATGCCTTAACCTACACACACTGACACACAGAGAGCCCAAATTCTCTTCCAAGGTATTCCAGGCTTGTTCTTAGCCTTCATTAAGATTTTACTCTCACGCCCGAGGGTCTAAGGTGGGATCAAACCCACTCTTGACCATAACGGTGTTGTTGTGTTGTGATCGTAGGAATGCATGTACAAAGCCAGATATCCATCCGATCCATTGTGACCCAAATTTTGTTGCGTCATCAAATATGCATGCTTATTAAGAAAGCAATAAAATAAGTGTAAAGGAGTACAAGTGAATTGAGGGTATATTTGTTTAAAATACTATTCTCATTATGCAAGCAAGTAAAAATAGGTTGGTTAAGTGTAGATATTTTTATTCTAATTAAACAAGCATTACAAAGATAAAAATGTCTAAAATACTATTTATCAATTGTCATTTTAGAAAATGAACTCTTACTTTGAGATGTATTAAAAGTAAAGTAAGAGTCTTAGTTTGAGAGTACGGAGGTGTATATTAATGCAATAACATTGTTCGCCTTTATGAACAAAAAATAAGCTTTTACTATGAGACGGACGTAAAGTTCTTTCGGCCCAAAAAGCTTTCACTATTTTTAGTAATTATTAATGGTGTTTATTAAAAATAATTTTTAAAATTTTGTTGAAGTAACAAATTCTTTTTAATTTTTTTGTTACAATCCAATTAAATTCATTCCCCACTAAAATTGTGGGACTATCCCTATCTCTTTAGACAAATGGAGCATGTGAAGGTAAGACTTTTAAAGCAATTTTTACAAAATAAAAGACACAAAAAGAAATACAAAAGTAGCATTGGCATAATCAGTGCAAGAGATAAGATTTGTTATGGGTGTGATTAAACCTTCGATGGCTACTTATTTGTCAATAGATAGTGATTTCTCCTCAACATAATAGACACTCCCATGTTACTCTACTAATATCCCTAATAAACAACAAATCAAATGGAAGTTCAAATTTTAAGGAAAATGAAAATATGATACGGCGAAATTATTGGATTAGAGGACCAACCGGACTAGCAAACAGAAAAGGAGAAATCGACACCAGTCGGAGTGGGCGGCCTCCCAGGATATGGGTGTGCCGGCGCCCAAAGAAGCAGGTTAGTTTCAGGGCCATTGGTGACAAAAGTGGGCGACCGCACAAGTTAGAGTGTGCGGCCGCACACAGTGTCAGGAAACTGGGATGGGCTGAAATATGATTGATTTTGGGATTCCTTCTCTGTCTAGGGTTTGGACTTATTCTAGGTTGTGTTTATAAGGAGAGTTCCGCTCCATAACTCATTGTAACTCAGATTTAACATACTATAGTAATGCAAGATCCTGGCTTGGTAGTGCCCCCAGACGTAGTAAAAAATATTGACGAACTGGGTAAACAATTCTTTGTGTCTCTTTACTGTTTTTGCTTCTTTTATCATTCTTGCTTGTTGGGTTTGCGTATTATATTCTTGCGATCTGTTTAGTTTGGAGGGTCTATACCACAACAGAAATGAGAAGGAAAATAAATAAAATTTGTGGTCTGAAGGTTTAATCGTTGTTATCAAATGGAAGCAAAGTAATAATTCGGGCAAAATAAATAAAATTTTGACTGCAAAGTCGGACATTGTTAAACTTTTTATTGTCCCTTGTAACCTTTGATTGATTCAAACAAGTTTCTCTAAGAAATGGCAATTTAGGGAAATCGTAAATTTTCTATGTTAATTTTAATACAAGACTTTATTTTTGGAATAAATTAAAATAAAAAAGTGTTTATTCCGGAGCGGAAGAGTAGCTATTAGAGTTTATTGCAAAACTGACATGCGTACTTTCATTTATTTTCAATTTGACTCGCAAACTTTGGAAACATCAAATGTGGCTTGCGTACTTTCATTTTCAAAATTTTGAGACGACTTTTTTAACACCCGTTAAAAAACATAACGGGACACTATGTATAAGGGATGAAAGTGTAAAAAATAAAACTTAAAATCCTAAAATTGCAGATTTCAACACTCCATTGACTCTCTTCTTCTCCAAATCTACACATACAAACCCTAAATTGGTCCAGATCAAGATTAAACCCAACCCTAAAATTAGTCGTATTGATGTATAGAAATTGAACAATTGCAATCCGGCTCCAGATCCACAAATCGAATTTTGGGTTTTACCTCTGTTTCTTCTAGTGAAAATCTCATCTGGGTATTTGCTATTTTCGGTAATTTAATATTTATTCATAGATATGTTTGGTGAATTTGCGAGGAAGTATTTGATTTTTGTGGGATTATATTGAACAAGTTTGGATTTTCTTGTAGATCTGGATTGAAAAACCATGGGAGGTCATATAAGCAAGAAGAGTGGTGCTGAAACATCGTCCGCCGGCATCGATTTCAACATCAACCCTCATTTCGCAACCGAGCTTAATTCCTACGCCGCCGACTGTCGAGCCGACGTCGATTTGCAGTCGTTTGACACCACCCTCCAAGCTCGTGCAAACAATGTTATCAACACTTTAGCCGTCGGCGTTGAAGTCCGAGCCCTCTCATTCGATTCGTTAAAGGAAGTTTAATAATGTTTACTGGAAATGAATCAGGAAGTCGTCAAAGTCATTCTCGAATGCAAGAAAGACATATGGAAAAATCAAGAATTGTTCGAGCTAGTTGAAGAATACTTTGAAAACAGCTTACAAACCCTAGATTTTTGTATGTGTAGATTTGGAGAAGAACAGAGTCAATGGAGTAATGGAGTGTTAAAATCTGCAATTTTAGGATTTTAAGTTTTATTTCTTACACTTTCACCCCTTATACAGAGTGTCCCGTTATGTTTTTTTAACGGGTGTTAAAAAAGTCGTCTCAAAATTTTGAAAATGAAAGTACGCAAGCCACATTTGATGTTTCCAAAGTTTGCAAGTCAAATTGAAAATAAATGAAAGTACGCATGTCAGTTTTGCAATAAACTCGTAGCTATTATGCTTGAGAGTATTGTCGTTTGTAAATATGCTGCTTGTGAGTCTTGACACTGAATAACTTGAACACATTTAAGAATTTACTCCCTCCGTCTTGGCTCACTTCACTTGAGACTTATTTTCATTTCCCATTTATTTGAAACTTTCCAAAATGACGATTTATTTATAATTTTAAATTCAATCTACCCCACCACTCATTCTCTCTCTTCATTTTTTCACCATTCAATTTATTCAATTAATACTACTATTTACCCACTCATTCTATCTCTTCATTTTCTACCACACATAAATTATTTTTTCTTAATTCTTGTGCCCCTTTTAAGTCTCAAGTGAGATGGGCCGGAAGATGTGATTATTTTAGGGTTTATTAAGAGTTGATGTGATTACATGTTGGGTCAAATTATTATTAGAATTGTTGGGCCGTTGATTAGACAAAGCCAGCTAATTAATGATGTGGAAGTCCTTACTATTTCAGTTTTTACACCTTTCGGATTTCTACAAATCTGGCCCCGCTTACTCTTGCATTTGTCTAATCAGGGGTGGACTTCCGGAAAAATTTGGCCCATAATGGATTTCCGAAAAAGGAAAATATGAGAAAGACCTAATGAACCCGTCTCCTGTGACGGCGCCAGGCGAGCCGAGCCATTTTTTTTTTTTTTTGTCACCCCTAATTTTTTTTCCTCCCAACAAAAGTAACATTTATTATAACAAAATGTAACACTTTTTTTCTTCCAAATGTACTACAATTTTGCTGCAATAGATTAAAAGATAACATAAAGATTGACAACTAAACTAATGTCACACTTTTTATAAAGGAATGTAACACTCTTTTTTTCAAATGTAACATTTTTTTTCCCAAAATTAACATAAGATTGACAAACTAAACTAATGTTACATTTTATAAAAAATAAATGTAATATTTTTTTTTCTCAATTATAACAGTTTATATTCTTAAATGTAACATTATATCTGAAATGTAACAATTGAAATTGAGAAAGTAACAATTGAAATGTAAAGCCAATTTTTTTTTTGTAAAACTGTTGTTACATTTAACAGTCGAAAGTGTTACTTTTTGAAGATGAAATTGTTACTTTTATCAGAACAGGGTGTTACATCTTAGCTGATGAGCAGCTCAAACTTTTTGTGTGTAAAAAAAATATTTTTATTTTTAAATAAAACCATATCATGACCTATGTTGTTTTATTCGTCCCGTCGAGACGAACACAACGGTATTTTTAAAATTTTTTCTGAGTTATATATCTCAAGATATAACATTTTAAAATTATTGGGTTTTTTTTTAAGGAGGAAACGTGACAGCGCGCGGCAGGGTAAACCAGCGTGTGGCTCACAGCGCGCCACGTGTCGCGCTGGGAATGGAGGAAATGCTGGCGGGCGGGTTTGGCCCGTCAATCGCCATACACCCGTTGTATATGAGAATTTGTCAGACTTTATATACATTTATTTGAGTTTTTAAAGTATAAAATGGCCATTTCAAACGTAAATTTTTAAAGTATAAAATAGAACTGACTGAGTATACACTTTGCTTAACAAATACTACTACCTATGTCCCTAAATGAGTGTTCAAATTTCATTTTAAGAGACATTTGAAATTCTAAACTTTTTGTACCATTTGGTGGCAAAGATTCATATATAATTTTGAAATCTCCATTCCAAACATTTAGTTTTGCACATATAAAGAGACCGGTGAAAAAAAAAATCGAAAAAAATATTTAGGGACAAAGTTATGCTAAAAAAAACACTCATTTTAGTACAAAGATTTCTTGAAAATGGACACTCGACCGAGGAGGGAGTAACAAATTTTAGACGTACTTTTATTTTGTGGGACGGAAAGAGGACCAAAGATTTACTTAAATCTGATATACTAGGGTTAGAAACAAAAAATGGATTTCGAACCGCTCCACCTAATGGTTAGCTCCACCCCGATCCACTCAATGGTTTCGATTAGAGCCACCTCATTTATTTTTTGTTCGACGGATGAGATGTGTCCGAGCTCAGTAAGACCCAGAAAAAATTGAAATCATTTCAGCCGCACAGATGATGAGCTCACCTATGTGGCGTTGATCGGAGCCGTTAAGTGGAGGGGTGAAACTAATTTGGGTGGAGCGGTTCCGGGTCCCAAAAATTTCCAATGGGTTTTGGTTGGGTGTGGCCACATTGACCATACTCTATATAGCTATAGCTAGGTTCTAAAAGTTGGGGATAGATTATGGTCCAAATGTAGGGTACATATCACGTGCTTATCATCCCCCAAGCTGTTGTATCTTATTCCCCCGCCCCCTGTATCAAAAGAACAAAAAAAAGACATTTAAATGGATTTTAATGCGAGGAGCTGGTTTATGTGGCATAGAGCTTCGGCTTCTTTTCAAGAAGCCCCAGGATCGAATCCCCTTTCCTCATCATCTAATAATAAGTGACCTACACTTAGTTGGAGGTCCCAAATTCGTCTCTTTTTTGGGAGTATTGTCGAGAACTTGTGTTAATAGAACCCATTAGGGTAGTTGTGCGGCAGCAGGTGATAAATTGGATGGCGAGACTACCAGTTGTCTTGAAATAAATGATATATTACAACTTAAAAAAATGGATTTTAATGGTTAACATAATTAAAAAAAAAAAAAACATTCATGTATAGTATTTTTTATAATTATAAATTTTATATGGGTTAATGACAATTTAGACCCTGAAGTATGATACCACCCTTCCAATCGAGCCTTGTATGTCTTTTTTCGCCAGATCGGACCCTGGGGTGATTCATTTTCGCCAGTTAGGGTCTTTTTGACGGAATTCGTTAAAAAGTCAGTTAAAAAGCATGTACCGTGTACGTGACTAACGGAAATAGGTAGTTTGAATTAAGATTAACTATTAAAGGTGTTAAATAGCATATCAAGGGGGTAAACAAAACCTCAAAACTTATAAACCTTTCTCCATCCTCTTTCCCTATCCAGATTAACTGGGTAATGATAAAAAAAAAATCTCGCCTCTCCATCTCTCCCAACCAACGACGGCTCTACAATTTTTCGCCGTCGCCGTCATCGCCGGTCATCATCATCGTCGGCGTTTCTACACATCGTCTTCCACTACTCATTTCTCCTGAAACCAATTAGTAGAAGAAGAAAAGCCAACCTTCTTTTCAGTTGGCCCGACAACAACAAACTCAGATCTATATTCGAAACTTTGTTCGAATTAAAGAAAAAGAGAGAGAGGACAGACATCCTCAGATTTCGAAATCAAAAGCAAAATCTGATTTCGAATTCAGTATAATTAAAATCAGATTTTGAATTCAAAATCAAAATCAGGTCGGAAGGGAGTGGACACGAAAACAGAGACGGCGATGCAGAGGAAGAGTAGAGGGAGAAGGGGTGAACTGTAGATCGCTGAAGACGGCGATTCAATTGAACAAAAATTGAATCGATTTTGAGTATGTTTGTTGCATCTATGAGGTATTAACTTAGGGATTTTGAGAACCTTCTCTGAACAACCATGGGGGATTTTAGTTAAGGTTTTGGTGTGTTTGTTGGAACAAATCTGAGAAAGTATAGATGGTGTGTTTGTTCATTTTAATTTCTACTGATTTTAGAATTGTTGTTGTTGGTGGTGGTAGCAGGGATGATAGTGGTGGGCAGTGGCGGTGTTTGGTCAGTGTGCGGTGTGGCTGTCCGATGGTGGTGGTGCGGTGGTGGTGCGGTGGTTGTGTGGTGGTCCGGTGGTAGTAATGGTGGGTAGAAGCTGGAAGGATGGTGGGAAAGGGGTGGTCACCGGAGGAAGGGGAAAGGGGTGGGGGTTTGGCCGGGTTTGCTAAAGATGATGGTGGCTGCTATTCTAAGATTTTTTTTTTCTTTCTTCAAAAAAAAAAAAAATCTAAAATAAATGATTGTAACTTATTTTAATTTCCTATTATAAAAATATAAAATGTTGCATATTTATTTAATCTAAGATACTCAGACTCTTTTGTTTACCTCGCCGGACTCGTCTCGACAAGACTAAAATACGTGTGTCCGACACGGCTACGGCGGAGTAAATTAAAGAGTCCGGGCATCAGAGTATTTAATGATAATTTTCTTTAGTAAACGTAAAAAACGATTTGGATAACGCATTTGCTAAAAATATACTCCCTCTGTCCCGCCCGACTTTAGATTCTTGGTCAAGCAATTTATACTTTGAACAACAATTTGAACAAAAATAATTATCTTAATGAAAATCTAAAAATAGTTATTTAGTTTATTATTAATCGTGATACAATAACAAGTTTTAAAATAAAATTCTTATTTAATTTTCTTTTTTATTATAAATTAAAAAATGTTGCATATTTATTGGATGAATTTTTTTTTGGTAAATGTAAATTTGATTTATTTTGTTTATAAAATAAAATTCTTATTTAATTTTCTTTTTTATTAATATTTTGAAAATAACTTTAAAAACCCTTTTATTTACTATTTTATTAATTATTTTTATTTTCAGCCCTATTAAGTTTCGAATTTTCATTAAACCCCTTAAAAGAAACATCAACTTCAAACAACCCAATTCCGTTAGTCACGTGCACGGCACATGCCTTTTAACTGATTTTTTAACGAATTCCGTCAAAAAGGCCCTAACTGGCGAAAATGAATCACCCCAGTGTCCGATCTAGCGAAAAAAGACATGCATTGGAAGGGTGGTATCATACTTCAGGGACAAAATTGTCATTAACCCATTTTATATTTATATTTATATTTATACTTACTAAAGTTCTAATAAATTAAATAATTTACTATTTTTCCAAAAGGATGAAGCCTTATTTGCTTCATTGTTTGATTTACCGATAACTCATACACATGCAATATGTTAATCTAATTATGATAATAAATTATAAAAAAATTATCTGTAGTACTTTAACAATGTGTATATGCAACAAATTTTATAATTTTAATACAATAACTTTTTTTGAAGTTAAATAAAAAATTATCTCATGGTAGAAGAGATGATATTATCAAATTTGGGTGATGACAAGATTAGGGTTTGTATGGATATTAAATAGACACCACTAGTACAGATTTCGTATATTTCAATTATGACATTTTTGTCCCTACCCTTAGGCTTCTCTCTAAGGCCTTGTTTGTAGATTCTTACCAAAGTTGGGGAGGTAAGTGGTTATACTCCCTCCGTCCCGCCCGCCGGAAACTTCAAAAAAAAAATATGGCGCAAGAATTAAGGGAAAAAGTGAAAAAGGTGATGTGTTGTGAGTGTTGATAGTTGAGTGAGAGAGAAAAAGTGGGGTAGAGAATAGTTAGTGGGTTAGTGGATGTGAGTATGAGAAGTGGGACCCACTAATTAAAAAGTATTAAAAACTTTCCATTTATGGATTTTGCAATTTCTATGGGACGCCCAAAATGGTAAGTTTTGCAATTTCCGGCGGGACGGAGGGAGTATGTACTAAAATTGGAAAGTATTTTCAGCCTTCTTTTAAAAAGAGTAAGTTTTGAAAAAACTAGTTTTTCTCTAAATTGCAGAAAATTTATTTTTATTTACTTGTAAATATTTGGCAAACATTTAAGTGTAAGAGATAATTATCCCACATCTACTAAAGAGATAAATATGGACCGGTATATAGACTTGAGGAGTTACTCCACTTAGCACCAATTGGTTTTAAGGTGCAACCTACGATACAATCAAGTGCCGGCCCAATCCATCCCATACTAACAATTGGGCCTCTCTCTCCTTCTGACCCCATCTCTAATTCTAAGATTAAGAACATTTTGAAAAACATGATTTTTTATAATTTAGGCAGAAGCTAGCTGATGTGGCGGATTTTGTATATATTATTTCCCTTATTTTCCTATGTGTTTTCATTCATTTTGGTGTACTTAGACTAGATTTGATGTGTTTGTAGGGATGTAAATTTGACCGAATCCGATCCGTACCGAAGGCGACCCGATCCGAAAAAATAGGGTTTGGTTTGCAATTTTTAAAACCCGAGCGGGTTCGGATCGGATTCGGATCATGCTGATGATCCGACCCGAACCCGATCCGAACCATAATGATCCGACCTGAACCCGACCCGACCCCTTAATAAAAGGTGAATTTTAAATATTTTTAATGTTATCTTAAATTTTATTTTTTCTAATTTGTGTTTGTAAGTGAGATTTGGATGATTTTAGACTATTTTCCATACAACATTCAACATTGTGCTTAAAAATATATTTTAATTAATTAATTTTGAGCTAAATAAATAGACTTTTAATAAGATTCGGATCGGGTCGGCCACGGTTTCTTGAATTTTCGGATCGGATCGGGTTCGGATGGTATATTTGAGATTCGGATCAGGTTCGGGTCGGCCATGATCCGATCCCGACCCGTTGCCATCCCTATGTGTTTGGGGCATTATTTATCATTTGGGCTTTATTGTAATCCGGGGTAGAATAGTCGTTTTTATTTATTTATTTTCCGGATGTAATTTTTGGTGAGCTTCAAAGTCATGTCTCAAGGATCAAGTAGTCAAAGTCAAAGTCAGTAGTATAGGACCAAACTGCAATTGTTGGAAGTTGAAAGACTGTTTTGAAATTTCTAAAAGTTGGAGGACTGAAATGAAAATATGTAAAGTCCAAGGACTAAAATGAAAAATGCTGAAGACGCCCCGTTCAATCACAGATGGCGGCGGCAGCTGGGAGAGGAGTTAGGCTTTTACTTATTTTCTTTTTATTTTATTATTATTATTGTTTTTGATTATTATTCTTTAGTCATTATTAGTTTTGGATTAGAATTAGTTTAGGTTATTCTTTTTTGACTTGGGGAACACTACGTTCTTTTTTTTTTTTTTTTTTGAGCTTGTGTAACCCTTCCATGGAAAACTAACTCCATAGCTTTAGATTTGTGACTTGAACCCATTTTAGTTCAATTGAGGTAACTTTCTTATTCTCTTATTCATTCTATTCATAATTTTGCTTGTTCCTAGATTTGTATCTAGGGTTTGTATATTTGGCCAATTCACTTGTCCTTTTTATTGAATCTATGTTAGATTACTCTGTTCTGTGCCAGAATTAGGGTTTTCACCGTAGCATCTTCACGAATTGTGTATGTGCCATAGCAATTCGGGAAGTAGGCAAAATTAAGCGATTATCTAGTAAACCTAGAAAGCGTTCTTGAACTTAGTCTCTTAAATTGAATCAATTAATCTTTAAATATTTTCTGTGCCAGGTTAGGTTTGATTTTAATTAGGGTTTATAGTGAGTGTACCACTGCTATAGACTAAACAGTAAGAAGAGACAGAGATTGAAATACATCTCGTGATCAAGTGAATAGGACTAACAGAGAAAAAGAAGTACCAATTAAATTGAATTAGAGGACGGGGATAGGAATCAAATCTGAAGTGCTTTTTAATCATTGTTTTAATCAGTTTAGTTTAATTTCCTGTTTAGGAATTAATTACAATCAAAATCAACCCCCCATCTGGTTAAGTGACTTGTACGTAAATAATCATCGTTCTTCGTGGATCGACCCCGACTTACCCTAATTACATTATTAGTGACCGAGTTTAGGCCTAATTTAGTAGGCGTGCGACTAACCCTACCACTAGCTTCCTTGTTCTTTGAAAGGATGAGGAAGTCTTGTGTGAGATGGGTCTTGTTGAAGAAGGAAATTGGCTTGCCCCGCCCCGCACATAGGGGCAACCGGTTTACTCTCTAAACGAGACTAGTCTCACAGGTGAGACCGTTTCACACAAGTTTTTGTCTGAAATGATTTTGTCCAAAAGTATTACACAAAGTTTATGAATGCTATCCAAATTTTTATATTTATTTATACTTATACTTATACTTTTATTTTAAATTTTATTTTATATTTTCATATTTATTTTCATTTTAGTTTTTTTTTTTTTTTTTTTATTTATTTTATCTTGGTGGTTCAGCAAAGTGACCGAGTCTGAAACTTTTCAATAGAGGAGCGAAATCATTTTTTAAAAAATAGCAAAATAAAATCTATTAATGTTTTTTATATACATAAATTAGGGAAGTCTCACTTATTGCACTAAAATACCGAGTATAAATTTTTAAGCAAGCTTTTCATTAATATGTATTGATTTCTTATTTTTAAAGGTAAAATTAAATGAGAGCACCAGTTTTCATCTTTTAATGTAAAACGAAATCTTAGGCTCCGTTTTTCGCGTAAAATAATTTTCGGAAAATTTTTCCCCATTTTCCGGTGTTTGTTACGCACCGAAAAATGAGGAAATTATTTTTCAGAAAATGGTTTTCCCTCTTTTTTAAGTAAAATGACTTACAAATTTTTACTAAGTAAGTCATTTTCCGAAAAATGTTAACTCTCTCACTCACACCCAACTCTCCAGAAAACCCACCCTACCCACTACACCTCTAACACCACCTTCTCCATCCATCCTATCCCACCCCCACCCACCCTCCAACTACCCTAGCACCCACCCACCACCCCACGCAAAAAATAAATAAATCTTTTCACTCATATTTAAAAAAAAATAAAAATAAAAAATGAACACCTCCACCACCCCCAACTACCCCAGCACCCACCCCCAACCCCCCCCCCCCCCAAAAAAAAAAAAAAAAAAAAAAAACTTCTTTTCACTCGTATTAAAAAATAAAAAATAATAATAAAAATGAACACCTCCACCACCCCCCACCACCCCTCCAATTTTTTTACTCTTATTAAAATTATTTTCTAACAACTCCCATACCCCCTCCACCACCTACCCCACCTACCACCCAATTCCACCCCCCCCCCCCCCACAAAGAAAAAAAAAACACTTGTTTTCACTCTTATTAAAATTATTAGTGAACACCTCCCCCACCCCCCCGCCATCCCCCTAACCCCCCCACCTCCCCTACCCCCCGTCTCGCCCTACCCCCCACCTCCCCTACCCCCACCCAACATCACCCATCCCACCCCAACCCCACCCCCCATTCAAATTTTCTCATATTACTTTTTTTTTTTTTGTCTCAAATTAATTTTTCTTTCTCTTATTAATTTTTTTTTTCTCATATGAAAATATTTTCGGAAAACATTTTCTTTAGATTTACCAAAGAACCAAAATCATGTTTATGTCATTTTCCGGAAAACATTTTCATTTTTCGGAAAATCATTTTCCGTAAGTTGTTTTACGCGAAACAAACGAAGCCTTAATGTAAAACATGACCCAAGCCTTCATTGGCCGAGTGGTATAGGGCTTGGGATTTCCTTCGGGAGGTCCCAAGTTCGATTCCCCTTCCCCCCATTCCCCAATAATTAAGTGACCTCCACTCTTGGAGGTCCCAGGTTCGCCTCCCTACGGGAAGTTTGTGGAGAACTTGTGTTATCAACTCAGCCCAGAGAGGGTACCCCTTATGTAGGGGAGTTTGTGCCAACATGTGATCGTTCAGATGGCGCGGGGACGTCTATGGCAAGGAGGCTACCAGATGGCGCATGACGTCTATGACAAGCAGACTACCAGATGGCGCGGAGACGTCTATGAGAGATTTTCAGGAGGCAAGTATCACTCTAATAAATTCCAATATAGGAATTTGCAATAGGTAGGGCAATAGATCTGTAATAGACTCATAGGAGCTTGTAACACGATGACAATTGCCTTAAATGATATGATACAAACTTTCAAAAAAAATGTAAAACATGTTTTACACATCTCTTAGGGTGAGTTTGGGATTGCTTCTGATTCTCAAAAAGTGATTCGTTAAAAGTGATTACAATATAAATGATTATTTTATCATTAATTTATCAATTAAGAATATGTTTGGATACCACATGTCCGAAATTGATTGTTAAAGATAAATTCCAAAATTATCCCTTACTATACATATCAATATGGTAAATGTACATATAAAAGGAAGGTTATTAATGTAAAACATCATACAAAAACAGGTTTTTAGAATCACTTCTAGCAAAAGCTGGGTCATAGCTGCTTTTGTCAAAACGCAGTTTTCTGCGTTTGGTAGCTTAAAATCAGAATCAGTTTTGACATCCAAACACAAAGAAACTGATTCTTGATCTCTGAAAGTGATTATAAGCCTCAAAAAAGCACTCCCAAACTCATCCTAAGGATGAGTTTAACATCAAATAATTATAAGGGCCAACATATCTTCCCTACAGCTAGGCCGAACCCCCAACACCGATGGCTCTCCCTGTTTTTCATGGATTCAGTCCATTTCACATTAAATTCCAGTTGGGAATGAGAAAATAAATTCCTTTTCAAACTAATTAAACTTGAACATAAGCTTCAATTAATTTACATTTTCAGGGTGAAAGGGTCCATTTTTTTTTATAATTCAACTATAAATATGTTGATACTACTTCTATCTCCTCAAGACTTGCAAATATATATTGCATGTTAAATAAATTAATGACATATTTTCCAATATGCCAGAAATTAATTATTAAGAAAACTGAAACCAAAATAGTTCTATGTTTTTTTTTGGTTAAGAAAGTTCTATGCTTTTATTCACACATAAGGATTGTACTCTATTTATATTGGTCATATTATTATTTTAATTGGCCAATTTGTTTTGGCTATTTAGGAATTCAATAAAAAGTTAAGACATATTTCCACATTATGCATCTATCTAAAGTAAATTTTGATATTTTTCTTGAATTTTGATAATTGTAAGTTCCTTAATTGAATAAAATAAAAAGGGATTTAAATAAAAATGAAAAAAAATTAAAATTGGATGTGCAAAAGTAACATGCATCCAACTGTCACAAAGGGAAGGGATCGAGTTCAACCGCAAGTGTCAAGAAGTCTTCTTTACGTAGATGTGGAAATTGAGATGACTTTGCCTTCTACAATCTTCCCATGTTAAAGTGTCTCTTTAGGACTTGAATAAGGCTGATCCGATACGTTTCATGCAGTATCAATACCGTATTTTTTTCCCCTCTTGTTTCCCCATTGTTTTTTGAAAACCTAGAGATCTTACGTATCTATTGGAAGATCATAATCAACGATCTTCAACCGTTCTGCAGGCGCTATTGATCCTGGTATATCATTTTTTATAATCTTTGATGATATAAGCAATGATGTTTTGTTTTTAATATTTTGTTCAACATCTTTCTAGGGTTTTTACATCAATTTGTAGTCTTTAAGTTCTATCAATCAATTCTCTTTATGTATGTAATATAAACAGGAAATGTTTTTGTCATCATTGACTTCATAGTTTTAATTTTGGTTTTATATAAATGCAACAATGCATTTATATAAAGGGTAGATTCAAGACAATTATTGCGAGTTGAAAAGAAAGATAGGTCAATCATTTAATTTAATTAAATAATCACATTGCAACTAGTCGTAAATTTGGAAGAACTAACATGCAATTAGCCCAATTTTTTATTTAATTTTGTGAGGAAGGGTTTTGAAATGATATTCTATACTAATTCGGATCTAATAGTGGTATTATTTAATAGCCCACACTTAAAGTTTATTAAATTTTATTACCCTTTTTATGTTTGATTTCCTAACATTTTCTTTTGAAATTTTAACTACTGTTCTATGAAGTTTCTGTAGAATCATCTCATTGTGTCTTGTTTGTCACCTTGATATACACTAGATGATAATTTTACCCCTAAATATTCTCACTGCAAATTTTAAATATGTAGTATACTGTTTCTGTCTTATTTATATTGGTTATATTTGAGTTTTTTGGTTAATATAAATGACCATTAACTATACATTAATTATTGTCAATCTAGTCATTCTAATTAAAATTTAAAAATGTTATGGATAAAAATTATGAAGTGATTTACCATTATATTTTTTAATTCATTAGGATAATTTGGTTGCCATTAATGTTTGGTCAAAGTTCAACTACAATTAGTAAAAAAAAGTCAAATGTGATCAATATAAATTTAACAAAGGAGTATCAGTCACTTAAAAGTTTTATAGATAAAATAGTCATTTGGTTTACATGAAACTGACAACAAAAATATCTAAAACACTATTCATTAATTTATGTTTTAAGAATTAGACTCTTACTCTGAGACAAAAATGTCCAAAACACTACTCCCTTTGTCCCATACTTATTGCTACTTATTTTCATTTTTGGCGTCCCATACTTATTGCTACTTACCCACAAAATGTTCATTTTTCTCTCTCTTATCCACTCACAACAAGTATCCACTAACTTATTCCGCTCTTCTACCTACTCACAATACTTATTTTTTCAACATATTTTCTTAATCTCTGTGAACTCGCATTTAATAGCAATAAGTATGGGACGAAATGAGTATTTATAACTTACCAAGTTGAGGATTAATTTCCTTTTTATTGAGTTATGTAAGAAGGGGAAGTTGGGAGGGAAGGATGGCCGTTAATTTTAGTTATGTTTGAATCAGAAATGTCAACTTGTCAGAAGAGTTTGTAGTTGTTTAAGATATACTCCCTCCGTCCCACTAGAAGTGAGACTTCTTTCCTTTTTGGGCCGTCCCACTTAAAGTGAGACTACCCAAAATGGAAATGTTTTAATATACTTATATTCATCATTCCCCACTATTTAACCCCACTCATTCTCTCTCTTCATTTTTCACCACTCATTTTATTCAACCAACACCACTATTTACCCCACTCATTCTCTTTCTTCATTTTCTACCACATATATATCACTTTATCTTAAATATCGTGCCCACCCCTCTAGTCTCACTCTCAATGGGACGGAGGGAGTATGGGACAATATTACTTTATTAATTCAAACATAGAGAATGGACCAACTCACTTGAGCCACTACTCTTTGCTAGCTCTCACCTGGTCCTGACAATCTACAATTATCAAAGATCTTACTATAAAATATTCCTATGTAGGCCTATTTATATATTATTACTCCCGTTTTATTTGAAATTGTAAAAAAAAATTATTTTAGGTATTTTATTAAAAATTGCAAATTAAATATTTTTAATAATTTTAAATTAGTGAGACTCACTTATTATACTCACATCAACTAACTCACATACTATTCCCTACCAAATTTTCTATCTCATATCCAACTATCTACACTCACACAGCATATCACATTTTCCATTTTTTCCTTAATTCTCGTTTTGCAATTTAAAATGGTTCAAAATCAATTGAGTAGGACCCATATTTTTATAAATCGATCACATGTTAATTTCAATCCACCACCTTTAATTATTTTGGGTTTTGACTTTTGAGCTATATTTCATAACTAATTGCATTCATTTTCTAATATTACTCCATCAAGTTGAAAAGAACCAAGTCTTAGGTGGTGTTTGATGTATTAAGCACTTGATGCTTGATGCTTAATGAATTGCAAGGTATAATTTGGAGGTAAGGTGCCTTGATAACATTGAGCTCTACATGTTGAAAGTTCCATGAGGCTCTTATTGATTAAGCAATGATTTTGATTCTCAATCATTAAGAGCCTCACGTAACCTCCAACATCTATACCTCAATGTCATCAAAGGCACCCTACCTCCAAATATACTTGCAATCTATTAAGCATCAGCATCGTGCTCAATACATCAAACACAACCTTACTTGATCGCTGAAGGCCTTAACTATCAGGCTCCTACGAACATGGGAAGACGAAGACAATAAAAGAAAATGAGAAAATCTTGTGTGAGACGATCTCACACGTGAGACGGGTCTTGTTTGAGAGAGAAAATGGGCTTGCCCCGCCCCACCCATAAGGGGGCAAACCATTTACTCTCTCAATAAGACCGTCTCACACGTGAGACCGTCTCACACAAGTTTTTGTCAAAGAAAATTATTGGATCCGTACCAATAATTACCCAAATGATTATGCAAAAAAGAGGAAATTTCCAAAGATTTAGGGACTTAAAAAGTCTAAAATTGTGCAATTAAATAAAAATTAAGTTAATTACGAAGGTTAATTAACATATGTAGTGGGTCAACTATAATGGCATGTTATGGCCACAAGTCCTAGCATGAAAATAACAACTCAGTTTCTGACATAAAAATATACTCCATCATCAAATCCAATTTGCAATTTGCACTTTTGCAGCATGGATCTTTTACACTTTTCATTATTATTCTCAACTCAACCTCTTATTTAATTAATCCATTACATCTCAATATGTCATAAGTCAAATGTCTTTAATCTTTAAAGGAATATAGATAAAAGTTAAGAGCATGTTATATTTTATTTCTATACTCCATCCGTCCCTATTTACCTTACAAAAATGAGGCTTTGCACAAAAATTAAGAAATGATTGTAAAGTTGATGTGTTGTGAGTGTAGATAGTTGAGTGGGAGAGAGAAAGTGGGTAGAGAAAAGTAAGTGGATAGTTTGTTAGTATGACAAGTGGGTCTCACTATTAAAAAAATGTTTAAAAGTTTTCTTTTGGGATTTTGTAATGTAAATAGGGACACCCAAAATGACAATTTTTGTAAAATAAATAGGGACGGAGTGAGTATTTTCTTTTTCTTTTTATGGTGTATAGATGATTATGATTTCATGAGTAGGTATAGGGAAAAGCGCGTATTACCCGGCGCTTAAAAAAAATGAGTTTTCAGAAAGTATGTATCTCAGACGAAAGTGTCATTGTTAATGTTTCAAAATATCTGCTATTCATACAGATTTTTTTTCCCGTTCTTACTACGAAAGAACTTTTGAACAATAATTATAATTATAGGTTAATTTAATTATACTAATTAAATTTAAAATTTGTAATTATACACCATCAATAGCCCTATTTATCATTATGATAATTGAATGTTGTTCAAAAAAAAATTTATGATAATTGAATTAACTTAAAATTATAAATGAAAGTTCATTCGTAGTAATAACAAAAAATAGTAAGAAAATCATTTTGAGACAATTTTAAGTATTTAAATGCCTTTTATCTGTATTATAATTTATATGAAAGTTATAATTTTTAATATAATAGCATAAAAACTATCATATATTAAATATGAAAAAAAACAATTCTTTCAAAAAAAATGAATAAACATTAGGAAGAAACAAAATATTTATAGCTTAGTTCAGCCTCAGGTGTAAATCTTACACAGATCCTTAATTGCAGAGAACGTAAAGTAAAATAAAATGAAACATTAATTATTGGATTAATTTAAATATAATATAAATATTCAATTTAAATAAGGCTCGTGAAATAGAATCCTAAGTAAGTCAGTAGTAAGTTTGAAAAGGTTCACCGGTGTTGCTGTGGTGGGTCAACTTCATAAAATAAAAAAATAAAAAATAAAAAACTGCAGTAATTTTATTTGTTAGAATAAAAATTAATGTACTATTATTATTCTTTTTGAAATACAAAAAAATTAATAAACTTAATCTCAGTTTTGTAGTTAGAGTTGATTTGGAGTGAAATTGTGTAATTGCTAGTGAAATCGTGAAAGAAAAACTTTAGTAAACGTCATGCATCTCAAGCATTTGATGGTATCCAAACTTTCATAACGGAGGTAGCGAGTTCGAATATTGTTAATGACATGTGCTAGCCTATTTATAACTATTTGATGTAGCTTTTGGGAAATATATACTCCCTCCTCCGTCTCACTCGAATTAGGAAAAATTTACATTTTGGGTGTCTCATTCGAATTAGTACAACCAAAAAATGGAAGTGTTTTGTTTAATGGGACACACATTCAAACTCACAACAATTTTTCACTCATTATTCTCTACCCCACTTTCTCTCTCTGACTTCACTCCTCCTCACAAGTCACAACATTTGTATAGTGTGAATGTGAAAAATGTAATCTCACTCTCAACCAACATAGCATGAAGACAGAGAGATGGATTTACTCATCCCCTTCTATGTCCATGATTCGTTCACAATCATCCCGCTCATTTTCTGTGCGGTCGAAATTGATTTAGAAATTTGTGATTCCCGCCGAACTCAAAAACATTTCATCCGTTAAGTATAAATATGAAGCGAGATGGCAAAATCAAAGCCGTTCAAAAAAAAAAAAATCACTAGAGCAAATCCAAATCAGGAAACAAGAAAACAGTTGTACTTTGGGAGTTGAGACATAGTATTCCCTCCGTCACGTAACATGTGCTGCACCTCAATTTATTGATGTGTACTGATGTTGCATTAAAAAAAATATTAATAATAACTTTCGATATAAAATCAATATTTCTTCTATTTTACAACAAATGTTGCATATTCATTTTTTTTTTCAAATATAAGTTTTAATAGTCCATTTTTTTTTCAAAATATAATTAAACCAACTTTTAAACATCAAATACAACATCTATTACTACAACCGTCTCAGAGCATATTGATTGTTGTTGTAAAAGTGATGCAAGTATTGTGAGTATGAAAAGTGAGATATGATAGAAAAGGTGGGGTATGCAATAGTAAATTGATTGTTGTAGTAAGTATAAAAATAAAATAAAAAAAGAATAAGTTAGATGAATAGTAAAAATTCCTTTTTATTTATGGAAGTAGACACACGTATACTTTAATACGGACTAAAAGCAAAAGATGAATATATACTCAGAAATAGAGGGAGTAATAAGTAAGAGAGAGAGAGAGAGAGAGAGAGTAGCAAGTGAATACTTATGTCAAACTTGTTGAACATTAATTAATAAACTTCACTCAAAGGGTGTAAAGAATAACACCACTATGAGGAAAATTTCCAACCTTTTTGTACAAAACAATCTAACCCAGAAAAATACTTTCATGGGTTCTTACTTGGGTTAGAGTTACTAAACAAACAAAACCCATAAAAATATGGGTTTCCAAACCCAAAAAAAAAAAAAAAAAAAAAAAAAAAAAATATCCTAAAACTCACCAACTACAATGAGGAAGATAGATGTTAAAAAAAAAGAGAAGCACATTGTATATCAATGCTGCAGCTTCATCTTACTGATCATCTCTCTCCTTTCAAAAAGTACAAACAAACCAACCAAACGTACACAATTTTTTTTCCCTTGATATAGTTCTTGATCTTTATCTTAGCATTGAAGTGAGAGATCGAAAAACAACTTCTTCACAAGGAATAGTAAGACCCATATCGTGATCGAATCCGAATTCTTCTTCGGCTCGCCGGAGAAGGCATTGGAATTCGGGATGTGTCAAGAAAGTGATCGGAACGATGTATCTTGTCCGATTTACACCGACGTAAACCGGAAAATGACCTTTTGGTACATCCATGGGGAGACCATCTTCATCGTACCCGCCATTGTTTCTCTTTCCCAAGCTTGAACATCTCTTGAGGATTTGCTTTATAAGGGCAGTTTGGGACATTTTGTTTGACTTTCTATTTGCCATTTTTGCTTCTTTTTCTTGGTAGTGTACTTTCTTGGTAGTGAAGTAGGGTTTTCTTGAGAAAGTTGGGAGATATTTTTTTTTATTTTTTTTGGGGAGAGAGATTTGAGTTGGTGGTGATGAAGGGATAGAAGGGGAGGGTAAAGGGTATTTATGGAGAAAGTTGGGAGAGATTTTGAGAGAGAGAAAGTTGGGAGAGATTATGAGAGAGAGAGAGAGAGAGAGAGGTGGTGGGGTGTAGAGAGAGAGGGAGGGGGGCAAAGGAAAGAAGGACAGACCACGGGTGATTTGGGGTATGTGACTTAGGTTGCAAGGACATGGTGGGGGCCCAAGCCCATTGGGCTTTCACTCATTTGTTGGCCCTCCTAATGACAATGTGACCCCCTCCTTTCTTCCTTCTCTTTCTCTCTCCCTTTCACATAATACACACAATATATACTCCATCCGTTCCAGGTAAGTTGTAACATGGAAAGGGAAGCACAAAAATTAAGAAAGGAGAATAATGAGTGGTTGGGAGGAAGAGAGAGAATGAGTGGAGGATTATAAAAGTAATAAAAAGTTTCCTTATTTGGCATTGTTGCAACTTAAGTGAAATGCTCAAAATAGCAAATTGTTGCAACTTACCCGGAACAGAGGGAATATATATATATATATATATATATATACACACAAAAATTTTCTTAACTGAAAATAAAATTTCTAATTAGGCCCCTCACATTATTATAAGTTAGTAGGGTTGAGCATTGAAAGTTCAAATTTGGTTTAATAAAAGTGACATGGTAACATGATATGTCATAAATCCATACTAGTGGGTAACCCGTGCTCTGTACGGGTAACTAATTTGTTATTTTTTTTGCATTTTACTCTTTTTATATTTTTATTTAATAAAGTACTACTTCTGTCCCTAAATGAGTGTCCAAATTTCATTTTAAGAGACATCTGAAAATGTCATCTTTTTTTACATTTTTGTGGCAAAGATTCATATATAATCTTGTAATCTCATTTCCAAACATTTAGTTTTGCATGTATAAAGAGACCGGTGAAAAAAATTTCGAAAAAAAACATTTAGGGACAAAGTTATGCTAAAAAAAGACACTCATTTTGGGACAAAGATTTCTTGAAAATGGACACTCATTTAGGGACAGAGGGAGTAACATTTTACTTTTATTGCATTATTACAAATGGTTGTTGCTCCTTTATAGTCCAACCAAGAACCATTCAATCTCCCAAATTAATCAAAGGATAAACTCAATCTATATGCCCTTTATTAATTTTAGAGATAAGGCTAGTCACTTGACATTCTAGTTCAAATGAGATGAACTAGTCACTTGACATTCTAGCTCAAATGAGATGAACTATTTTCCCAACTTCAAGCCTTAAAGTCTTATTCATCCAAACACAAAAATTTGACAAATAAATACATTATCTCAATGTTCTCATGGAGCTAAACTTGTAACCCACAATTAATTTTGTCATTTGACAAAATATATATCACGGAAATAAATCATATTTCCTTCACATAATACAAAAATACACTATTTTTCCAACACAAGTGACTCTTATTTCCTTTTCGGTCTGTCACAGCATAAGTGACACTACCTAAAATAGAAATGTTTTAATATATTTATATTCAATCAACCCCACTATTTAACCCCACTCATTCTATTTCTTCATTTTCCATCACTCATTTTATTCAACCAACACTACTATTTACCCCACTCATTATCTCTCTTCATTTTCTACCACACAACTACTGCCTTTTCTTAATCTATTACTACCACACAACTACTGTCTTTTCTTAATCTATTACCTTTCCTTAATCTTTGTGTCCCAAAAATTGGTGCCACTTCTGCTGGGAAGGAGGGAGTATGTCTTTAACACGCCCCTCACGTGTAGTCGGGCGTGGAGTAGCCCAAGATCTTTATATAGTCAACGCATGACTTGCTAATTCCCGATGTGGGATAAAGTCTCTAACAATAACAATACAATGAGAAACTTTAAGCACTCTCGCTAATTCCCGATGTGTGATAAAGTCTCTAACAATAACAATACAATGAGAAACTTTAAGCATTATCGTGTATTAACCTGAATCTCAATATCATATTTTTGCATCCCAAGTTCACGCTTAACACATCAATCGCACATTTCAACATCTCAATATCATGCATATATGAGTCAAATTACTTTTAAGTTTTTCTTAATCGGTAAGAAAAAAAAAAAGAAAGAACTAAATGTTAGGACTTTAAAACTCATAGCTTACTAGTTACAAGTTTACTTGTTATTTAAAGTCATAAGCTTAGAGTTCTAAACCGCAAAATTTATAGCCGATCAATTGAAATTCTCATTTTTCTACTTGGAGCATCTGAAATTGTAAATTCAGTTGCAGCCATTAGAAATCAGTTTACTACAAAATTATAAGAAGGGCGGGACTTTTGTGAGACCGTCTCACGGTGTGAGACGGCTCACAGCCAGCCAAGCCAAGCCAAGCCGCCGAGCCAGCCAAAGCATTTTTCTTTTTCTTTTTTTTCCTTCAATTTTTTTTTTCCTTGTCATTTTTTGCTTGCCAGCAAAAGTAACATTTTTTATTAAAAAAATGTAACACTATTTTCTTATATGTAACACTTTTTTTTTCTCTCAAAAATGTACCAAAAATTTACTGAAATAGATTAAAGATAACATGAGATTGACTACTAAACTAATGTAACATTTTATAATAATGAATGTAACATTTTTTTTTTCAATTGTAACACTTTTCTAGGATTTTACATTCAATTGAAATGCAAAAACCGATTATATACATGATTTTTACTCTTTTTTAAAGAAAAAAAGTAACATTTACTCTATAAAACCGTTACATTCATTTATATAACAAATTACAATCATATATGCATTGTGTTGCACTTCAATTATTACTTTTTTTAACTACAAAAACTCTTTTTTGTGCAAAACTGCTGTTAAATCTTACAATAAAGTGTTACTTTTTAAGACTAAATTGTTACTTTCTTCATAAAAATGTGTTACATTTTTTACGACGATCAGCTCACTTTTTTGTGTGTTAAAAAGTATGTTTTTCTTAAAAAAAAATGAAATCATATCATGACCTATCAAGTTTTCTTTGTCTTGTCGAGACGAACACAACGGCATTTTTAAATTATTTTTTTGGACTTCAAAATCTCAAGATATAGCATTTTTAAGCTATTGGAGGTTTTTTTTACCCACGACACGTGTCGCGATTTGAGAGGAGGAAAGAACTACAAGCTGGCGGGTCACATGGCGTGTATGGGTAAAGATCCATGGGTGGGATCCGTCTCACAAAGTGAGACTTTCTCACCCAAGTTTTTGCCTTATAAGAATACTCCATCCGTCCCATTTGAAGCTTCACTTATTACCCAAATGGATGTCCGTTGATTGCTTCACCTTTCCTAAAATGGTTATAAATTTAAGCCCCACTTGTCATCCCCACTCACTTTTTCCTCTCACATACATAAATTGTGGTCCCTACTTGTCGTACCCACTAACTTTTCCCCCTCACACATTTAAACTATGGGTCCCACTTGTCATACCCACTCACTTCTTCCCTCTCACAACTCATTTCCCACTCATCACTTTTCTTAATTTTTGTGCACTCTCAAAATGGTGAAGCTTCTAATATGGGACGGAGGGAGTATAAGATTTTCATAAGACTTTACCCAAATCGCTATATAACCTACACTATGTATCATTAATGTCATTAACTTGAAATACCGCCTTACTACGATCTAGGGTTACTGTGAATACTCCCTCGGTGATACCTCATTTGAGAGTTTATTTTCATTTTAGTCCATCTCACTTCACTTGAAACTCCCCAAAATAGCCATCTTTTTATTATTTTATATTCAAACTACCCCATCCACTTATTCTCTCTCTTCATTTTTCACCACACAATTCATTCAACCAACACTACTATTTACCCCACTAATTCTCTTTCTTCATTTTCTACCACACATTTTCTTTACTTTATTCTTTTTCCTTAGTTATTGTGCACACTGTAGAGAATATAATTTGATATGTAAGACATCTTAATTATTATTGATAATGTGTTGGGTACTTATACAAGAGAGTTACTTGTAAGACAAGTAATAGAACTCTAAGGAAATTAGGAAAACACAGAACAAAAGGAACTAGTAAATACAATACAAATTGAAATAGGAAACTACTTAATGTGATTGTCTTCAGTAATATCTCTAACATGCCCCCTCAAGATGGACGAGCGGTGAGTGAGACCAATCTTGGACGTAATATCTTGAAATGAAGCCCGAGGTAACGGTTTAGTAAGTATATCCGCAAGCTGATCATTACTGGAAATGAAAGAGACGCGCAAGGCATTGTTTTGGACACGCTCTCGGACAAAATGATAATCAAGACCAAGATGCTTCATACGGGAGAGGAAGCGAGGATTGGCAGCAACATAGGTGGCTCCCAAGTTATCACAATAAATTACCGGAGACGCCGTGGGAGAGTAGCCGAGTTCAACAAGAAGATTTTGGAGCCACATGACTTCAGCAGTAGTAGCAGCGACAGCACGATATTCAGCTTCTGTAGAGGAGCGAGCTAGGGTGCGTTGTAACACCCGTCCTAATTCCTGTTAAATTCTAGACTTGCATAATTATATGCTATTTTAATTGAGTTAATTATTTAACTAATTGAGCAAGTTTAGGTCCTAATTGTTTAAGTTGAAACATTAGGGTCATTTGTGAAAAATTAAAGTTTAGGGGCTTAATTGCTCAAATTGAAACTTGAAGGGCCTTTTTGTCAAAATTGAAACTTGAGGGGCTAAATTGCAATTCATGAAAACTTGAAAGGATAAAGTTTGGTTTGCCTCTTCCTGGGATGATTATTCTCAGATTCTCTCGTACTTTCTCTCTGTTTCATAAAAGAAAGTTAGGGTTTACCCTATTCTCGACTCCTCTTGCTTAATTATGCTTCTGTTCAAAAATCCGACTTCGCATAAATGATCAGGGCGGTGAGTAGAGCATTTCCTGTCGAACATAAATTAGTTTGGGTGAATTTGATTTCGGACTAGGTAAGTCACTAGCTCCCCCTTGCTTGTAATAACATGCCTATGTGTTATTCTTGATACTTGTACTTGTTAATTTCGTGATTTGAATGAGTTTTGTGATACTTGTAAAATTGGGATGAAGGGAGTAATCTTGTACTGTACTGTGTAAAGAGAAATGGAACAAAGTTATACTCCTACTTGGAAATTGAGTAAATTTATACTCCTATTCGTGAGACGGTGAAATATTAACTTGATTTAAATGTTATTAGAAAAATTGTACCATTATTTGTGGTACGGGGAAATGAATGGAAGTATCCCTAAATGAGTATATTAGTATATTAGAAAATTATACTTATAGTTGTGAGACGGTGAAATAAATGAAAGTATTCCTAAATGAATATATTAGTATATTAGAAAATTATACTTATACTTATACTTGTGAGACGGTGAAATAATGAAAGTATCCCTAAATGAGTATATTAGTATATTAGAAAATTATACTTATACTTGTGAGACGGTGAAATATTTTAATGGAATAAAAGAAAATTATCTTATTATTTATGGGACGGTAAAAGAAATGAATTGAACTTGAAATAGTGTCCTGGGTATGATAATTCACTCCTAGGTACTCTTGATATTGTTATTATATTAGTAAAAGTATACTCCTACGCTTGGGACGGAGAATTATTAAGCCTGGGAAAGAAATAAAATTTCGAAATTTTGTACCTTGGGCGACCGCCCATCTTGCCGGAAGGTTTTTCAAAGGATTGACCTGCCTAGTGTGCGACCGCACAGGTCACTTTAGGCGACTGCACACCTACCCTGATGAACAAAAGTCTTGAATAAAGTTTGATTAATCTAGAAATAACCCTAGTTAAGGTATATAGCCTTAGTACAAGATGTCCTTGAAAGTGTTATGACACCTTAGGGGCATCAGAAGTGAATCGTGAACATGATTACTCATTTAGTTAAAATGAGAACTTGAATATCAAAGTAAGAACTCTTTTATATGTCTTGAAAGTGCTAAGAACAAGCACTAATGTGTTATATATGTCTTGAATCAATGTTTGTGTACCTTAGGGGCACTTGTCTTGAGTATAAGATAATTAATTCTTGTACATGTCTTGAACATCCAAAGAATTGGATTGAGAACTTGAATGTAAGATGATAAAATCTTGTACATGACTTGAAACTAATACGTGTGTATGGTAATGAACTTGAAAGTGCTATGAACAAGCACTAACGTGTTAGAACTATCCTTGGTGTGTATGTGCAAATCTTGCATATAGCTACTTGATAGAATGTGGCTTCTTGACTACTTGATATATGGTATGAATAACCAAAGAATTGGAACGTGGAACTAGATAGAGAATGAACAACTCTACTACATACTTGAATCTAATACGCGTGTATTGAAAGTGCTATGAACAAGCACTAATGTGCTAGTACTTGGTTTTAGTCGTGTATATACTCAATGAAGTCTATAAAGTATAAAGAAGATATCTTGTTCTTGAGTTGAGTTCCTAAAGAATGAGGGACTAGTGTAATATGAAGATAATTTATAAAACAATGATTATAGAACACAATATGTGTTGGAAAATGTATTCGATTATTAACGATACATATACGCGAGATATGATTTTGACTAGGTACAATACGACCTATTCGACTACGTGCTTAGAGTCTAAGATGTTGGGCTCTACTTGAAAGTAAGGGTATCGTGATAGACACATTAATGTGTTAAAGGTTATATGAATATGTACGTGAAAATATGGAATATGACAAAGTGACATAAAATGACATACCCTACTACTTGGTTGGGGTCTGTTATTAATAGACACTAATTTGTCTTGATTGTGTTACGTGGACACATTACGTGCCATTATTATACTGACTTGTATTCGCAATTATTGCGTACGTGTACTTGTATTTGGTGAGCACATGATTACATGGTTCCTGAAGAGCTAGTCCACTACTTTTGGATTAGTTCTATACTCTTGTAGTTCAAGTAAACATCTACTTGTGCATTCTTGTGTGAGTCCAGCTGGTCACCTTGCTTGCTCGGAGATGTATAGGTTCACGCTTATCATGAGGCTGGGGCCAAAGTGATAATCGGGTGCCTATGTATCTGCGCTTGACCTCTTACTATAGGCCATAGTAAGGGCATAGCTTCCTTTATTAGAGCAATACGCCTGATAAAAGAGAATGTTAAACTCGTGAACACCTCGTGAATCTTGTTCTTGTTAGTGACACTGGTTACCGGGTCCTCTTGTGTACTGCACATCAGCAACTTGACTGATCGTGATTTGTCAACTGCAATAAGCAACGACAACAATGGTTTACTTGGGAGGAATAAGGTTGGAATATCCTTTGTAACGTGTTAGTTTAGCCTTATGTGCTAGTTACTTGATGAGTTGGCTTAGCCTCTCATATACTTGTTACTTGATGACATCTTGAGCATGATTACTTGATAATCTTCTTGATTTGCATGATTACATGATAACATGCTATGTACTTGTATCTAGTAACTTACTGAGATTTATCTCACCACATTCCTTGTTTATTTGTTTCCCCCCCCCCCCAAGAAAGCAAGTGGTAATACGTTGTGAGGCTCGACTTAGCAGGGGCCTACTTGGCAGGTTGTTCTTGTTGGGGATTGTTATCCTTTCCAGTTTTGGTGAGGGCGATTTTGTATCAGTTGTTTAGACTCAGTATATTGGGTAGACTTGTATAGTTCTTGTAATGCCAGCTAATGTGCTAGGCATGTTTTCCGCTGTGTATAACCATATTTGGTTTACATTTCTTGGTATAGAACTCGTTGTGAGCTATCTTAGCTCGTACCTCTTGAGTATATATATGATGTCAGTTTGATATAATCAGGTGTCATTCAGTTTCTCGTTTCTTGTTAGTCACACGCACCAGGTTCGAGGTTCTATTAGGGAATCCCGGGATTTGGGGGCGTGTCAGTTTTGGTATCAGAGCTATGGTTTAGCTCTAAGCCTGGATAGGGTCTATGGCCTAGGTTGGGTTAGTCTTGGGTGTGTTTTTGACGCTAAGTGCTTCGTTACTTGTTGTTATACCAGGCATAGGACTGGTGTTGATAATGTTGATCCTAATTGGAATTAGATGGTTTGAGAATCGAGAGCGCGAGTCTTTAAAGACTTAGACGTATCTATCTTGTGCAGTGGACATTGTTTCGTGCTATATATGCATGCTTGTCCTCATTTCTTGATTTACGTGGAGGCGTATGCTCTAGTAAGAGACTACGTGCTTGATATCGTTATTTATAAGAGCTTGATAGAAGTGTGGGTGATAACACCCTATACATTATATGTTAACTTGGTCATGTTACCTGCATGGGGCATTGATGTGATACGTGTTATGGCTTGGCTTTTTATGTGTTATGCCATTCTTGTTTGCCACAATATATGGTAAATATTTTCATGCCAGTATGCTTGACTATTTATATGAGCATGATATAATTATGTATAATATTCATGTTCTGCATTGAAAACTCGAAAATGGTTATCAAGGATGTGCTGAATATTTAGCGTATGTGGTTGATGGAAGAATGTCTACACCAAAATTGAAGAATGGATACATTATTCTTTGTGAGATCTCAGATATAATTTCTACTGAGTAGTACATGATACATGATGAGAACCTTGAGTTATCTTGAGTTGCTACGGTACAAATATAGTGCTGATATTTAAATCAAAGTTCATGACATCGGTTGAGTTCAAAGTGTTGAAGATTCAACTTGAGGAATTTCTTGATAGAGGATTCACCCAGCTTAGTATATTTGCATGGGGTGCATCTGTATTGATTGGCATGAAGAGAAATGGTACTTTGCGATTTCATATTGAATGCAAAGAGTTCAACCAGGTGACTATAATGAACCAGTGCTTGTTATCGTGTATGGATGAATTATTTGATCCCGGAAGTTAATCAGTGGTCTATTCAGTGTTTGATTGATAAGTGGCTACCATTATTTGGAAAGTCAACTATGAGGATATACTGAAGACATCTTCTCATATCAGGTATGCTCGTTATGAATTCGTGATTATGCTATTTCGATTGATATATGATCTAGCAGTATTGATGGATTTGATGAATGATATCTTCAAACCATAATTTGACTTCTTTGCGATGAAGTGATTAATGACCTATTGGTGTATACCAAGTCGCAGACTGAGAATTGATTGTATTGAAATTTCTCGAGAGAAACAATTGTTTCCCAAAAATTAGCAAGAGATAGAGGATCTATTACCTTGAAGTGGATGCCTGAAGTAAGTATCTTTATTGACCTGTACAAGTGGAAATAACCGAGGTACGATTATTCTTGAGATTTTCTTGATCTTGTTAGAGATTCATTAATGAATTTCGAAGGTAGCTCTATCATTAACTATTTGACACAGAAAGCTACACTTTCTGATGGATCGATAAACGTGAAGCCAATTTTTTAAATATTGAAATGATGGATGACCACAACTTCAGTGTTTGACCTTGCCTAGTGGATTCGACTAATATGATGGTTATTTGGAGGATATGACCAGTGTTACTATTTTCTCGTGTATGTGTCAAGATTCACCAATATAGTGGATATGATAAATTCATTATGCATAGTGAAGCTCGAACAAGAGATAAAATTTGTGTTAATTCAAAATGGTAACGTACTTGTATATGCTTTGAGGAGATTGAATCTTTATGAATAGGATAATTCTACTCATGACTTGAAATTGATTGTGATCCTACGGCTATTGTATTAGCGGATTCATTGAACAAAAGACTTGTATTTCATGATTGATGGTACTGAATGGGAGAAAATTTCTGAGTATTCAACTAAATCCTTGAATTGCGATTATTTGAAAGCAGAATATCAGAGATCGTTTGATTTGTTATAATCCTTCGAGATTTGTGAATATATGAACATATTACGATGGATTTTGTTGAGGGATTACCATTTAATAGATAAGTCCCGATGATATTGGTTATAGTGGATTGATTAATCAAATCTGCTTGACTTTATGTGTTGTGATGCTATGATCGATACATCTTGATTACATGGGATACCTGTGGATATAATATATGACAGGGATTCTTGTTCTACACCTTATTTTACATCTTGATTATGATAATTTTTCTGAGCACTCTGGATATTTAACCGAGATTGCTTCTTGATCATATGTTGCGAGCATGTGAAGTGGATTTTCTTGTGGCTATTGTATGAGTTTGCTATTTAGTGGAAATTCCATCACATGAATTACTTAGTATATGGGTAATTGCTTGTATGGATACTTGATTCTTGTCTTGAGCAAGAATACTTCTTGTGAAAGTTTCATGGGAAAGTCACGGTATCGAGAAGGTTATGTGAGAATAATACTCGCAGGTAATTGATAATATGGTGTGGTATACCATATTCTTGCTATTCTTGAGTTCTATTTGTTATTTATATGTGTTATAATTTCGATCAGTAAAATTCGAGGACGAATTTTCGTTAAGGAGGGGAGGATGTAACGCCCGTCCTAATTCCTGTTAAATTCTAGACTTGCATAATTATATGCTATTTTAATTGAGTTAATTATTTAACTAATTGAGCAAGTTTAGATTCTAATTGTTTAAGTTGAAACATTAGGGTCATTTGTGAAAAATTAAAGTTTAGGGGCTTAATTGCTCAAATTGAAACTTGAAGGGCCTTTTTGCCAAAGTTGAAACTTGGGGGCTAAATTGCAATTCTTGAAAACTTTAAAGGATAAAGTTTGGTTTGCCTCTTCCTGGGATGATTATTCTCAGATTCTCTCGTACTTTCTCTCTGTTTCATAAAAGAAAGTCAGGGTTTACCCTATTCTCGACTCCTCTTGCTTAATTATGCCTCTGTTCGAAAATCCGACTTCGCATAAATGATCAGGGCGGTGAGTAGAGCATTTTACTGCCGAACAGAAATTAGTTTGGGTGAATTTGATTTCGGACTAGGTAAGTCACTAGCTCTCCCTTGCTTGTAATAACATGCCTATGTGTTATTCTTGATACTTGTATTTGTTAATTTCGTGATTTGAATGAGTTTTGTGATACTTGTAAAATTGGGACGAAGGGAGTAATCTTGTACTGTACTGTGTAAAGAGAAATGGAACAAAGTTATACTCCTACTTGGAAATTGAGTAAATTTATACTCCTATTCGTGAGACGGTGAAATATTAACTTGATTTAAATGTTATTAGAAAAATTGTACCATTATTTGTGGTACGGGGAAATGAATGGAAGTATCCCTAAATTAGTATATTAGTATATTAGAAAATTATACTTATACTTGTGATACGGTGAAATAAATGAAAGTATTCTTAAATGAGTATATTAGTATATTAGAAAATTATACTTATACTTGTGAGACGGTGAAATAAATGAAAGTATCTTTAAATGAGTATATTAGTATATTAGAAAATTATACTTATACTTGTGAGACGGTGAAATATTTAAATGGAATAAAAGAAAATTATCCTATTATTTATGGGACGGTAAAATAAATGAATTGAACTTGAAATAGTGTCCTGGGTATGATACTTCACTCCTAGGTACTCTTGATATTGTTATTATATTAGTAAAAGTATACTCCTACGCTTGGGACGGAGAATTATTAAGCCTGTGAAAGAAATAAAATTTCAAAATTTTGTACCTTGGGCGACCGCCCATTGTGGGCTGGGCGACCGCCCATCTTGCCGGAAGGTTTTTCAAAGGATTGACCTGCCTAGTGTGCGACCGCACAGGTCACTTTAGGCGACCGCACACCTACCCTGATGAACAAAAGTCTTGAATAAAGTTTGATTAAGCTAGAAATAGCCCTAGTTAAGGTATATAGCCTTAGTACAAGATGTCCTTGAAAGTGTTATGACACCTTAGGGGCATCAGAAGTGAATCGTGAACATGATTACTCATTTAGTTAAAATGAGAACTTGAATATCAAAGTAAGAACTCTTTTATATGTCTTGAAAGTGCTAAGAACAAGCACTAATGTGTTATATATGTCTTGAATCAATGTTTGTGTACCTTAGGTGCACTAGAACAATGTCTTGAGCTTGAACATCCAAAGTATAGGATTAAAAACTTGTAAGTATGAGATGTATAACTCATTTACTTAGCTTGAACTTGAGTATAAGATAATTAATTCTTGTACATGTCTTGAACATCCAAAGAATTGGATTGAGAACTTGAATGTAAGATGATAAAATCTTGTACATGACTTGAAACCAATACGTGTGTATGGTAATGAACTTGAAAGTGCTATGAACAAGCACTAACGTGTTAGAACTATCCTTGGTGTGTATGTGAAAATCTTGCATATAGCTACTTGATAGAATGTGGCTTCTTGACTACTTGATATATGGTATGAATAACCAAAGAATTGGAATGTGGAACTAGATAGAGAATGAACAACTCTACTACATACTTGAATCTAATACGCGTGTATTGAAAGTGCTATGAACAAGCACTAATGTGCTATTACTTGGTTTTAGTCGTGTATATACTCAATGAAGTCTATAAAGTATAAAGAAGATATCTTGTTCTTGAGTTGAGTTCCTAAAGAATGAAGGACTAGTGTAATATGAAGATAATTCATAAAACAATGATTATAGAACACAATATGTGTTGGAAAATGTATTCGATTATTAACGATACATATACGCGAGATATGATTTTGACTAGGTACAATACGACCTATTCGACTTCGTGCTTAGAGTCTAAGATGTTGGGCTCTACTTGAAAGTAAGGGTATCGTGATAGACACATTAATGTGTTAAAGGTTATATGAATATGTACGTGAAAATATGGCATATGACAAAGTGACATAAAATGACATACCCTACTACTTGGTTGGGGTCTGTTATTAATAGACACTAATTTGTCTTGATTGTGTTACGTGGACACATTACGTGCCATTATTATACTGACTTGTATTCGCAATTATTGCGTACGTGTACTTGTATTTGGTGAGCACGTGATTACATGGTACCTGAAGAGCTAGTCCACTACTTTTGGATTCGTTCTATACTCTTGTAGTTCAAGTAAACATCTACTTGTGCATTCTAGTGTGAGTCCAGCTGGTCACCTTGCTTGCTCGGAAATGTATAGGAACACGCTTATCATGAGGCTGGGGCCAAAGTGATAATCGGGTGCCTATGTATCTGCGCTTGACCTTTACTATAGGCCATAGTAAGGGCATAGCTTCCTTTATTTAGCAATACGCCTGATAAAAGAGAATGCTAAACTCGTGAACACCTCGTGAATCTTGTTCTTGTTAGTGACACTGGTTACCGGGTCCTCTTGTATACTGCACAGCAGCAACTTGACTGATCGTGATTTGTCAACTGCAATAAGCAACGACAACAATGGTTTACTTGGGAGGAATAGGTTGGAATATCCTTTGTAACATGTTATTTTAGCCTTATGTGCTAGTTACTTGATGAGTTGGCTTAGCCTCTCATATACTTGTTACTTGATGACATCTTGAGCATGATTACTTGATAATCTTCTTGATTTGCATGATTACATGATAACATGCTATGTACTTGTATCTAGTAACTTACTGAGATTTATCTCACCCCGTTACTTGTTTATTTGTTTCCTCCCCCCTAAGAAAGCAAGTGGTAATACGTTGTGAGGCTCGACTTAGCAGGGGCCTACTTGGAAGGTTGTTCTTGTTGGGGATTGTTATCCTTTCCAGTTTTGGTGAGGGCGATTTTGTATCAGTTGTTTAGACTCAGTATATTGGGTAGACTTGTATAATTCTTGTAATGCCAGCTAATGTGCTAGGCATGTTTTCCGCTGTGTATAACCATATTTGGTTTAAATTTCTTGGTATAGAACTCGTTGTAAGCTATCTTAGCTCGTACCTCTTGAGTATATATATGATGTCAGTTTGATATAATCAGGTGTCATTCAGTTTCTCGTTTCTTGTTAGTCACACGCACCAGGTTCGAGGTTCTATTAGGGAATCCCGGGACTTGGGGGCGTGACATGCGTTGTTTGCGTGAACTCCAAGATATAGCATTCTTGCCTAAATAAACAATGTACCCAGTTGTAGAAACATAATCATCCAAATCTCGAGCCCAACCAGCATCAGTAAAAGCATGAAGTGTAAGAGGGGAGTCCCGGCGAATGAGTAACCCATTGGTAGTGCTACCCGCAAGATATCTTAAAACCCTTTTGACAGCCGCCCAGTGTTCATCGGTAGGTCGATGCATAAACTGAGATAATTTATTAACAGCATAAGAAATATCAAGACGAGTTAAGGATAAGTACTGCAGACTGCCTACGAGAGCCCAGTATTCTGTTGGATCGGAAAGTGGAGATCCCATATGTGCCGACAGGGACGGATGAGGTGCCATTGGTGTTGGAACTGGATTAGATTCAGTCATGTGGGAACGAGCTAGGAGATCCTGAATATACTTTTGTAGGCTCAATAGAATGCCTTTAGGATGAGGAAGGACTTCGACATCCAAAAAATAAGAAAGTGATCCAAGATCTTTGAGAGAGAAACGGGAGGAGAAGGTAGATATGAAAGAATTGAGAAGAGCAGCGTTAGAGCCTGTGATAATGATATCATCGACATAGACAAGTAGATAGATAAGACCGGTGGGAAGACGGAGAGTGAAAAGAGAGGAGTCAGAGACACAATTTTTGAACCCAAGGGAAAGAAGGTAGTGACGGAGTTCGGTGTACCAAGCTCTAGGAGCCTGTTTAAGGCCATATAGAGCTCTTTTAATTTGCAGGATTAGGGGTAGAGACGGTTGAGGAGGGAGTGGCAGGGGTCTCGGCCGTGGCGGCGGTTGCTGGGGTGGTGATGGTGAGGGTTTTGGAAGGGGTCGGGTAACTACCATCAATGTATTTGTAAAGGTTATAACCTATGAGGGTTGCTTCGATTTGAGTTTTCCAAGCAATATAATTTATGGGATTGAGTTTTAGAACATGGATCAAGGAGACATTGATCAAGGGAATAAGAGGTTTGGCCGGATTGGGAAGGACAGCAAGTTCGAATCCCATGGCCAGCAAGAGGTAGAAAAAAATCTGGATCGGATCAACCTGATACCATGTAGAGAATATAATTTGATATGTAAGACATCTTAATTATTATTGATAATGTGTTGGGTACTTATACAAGAGAGTTACTTGTAAGACAAGTAATAGAACTAAGGAAATTAGGAAAACACAGAACAAAAGGAAACTAGTAAATACAATACAAATTGAAATAGGAAACTACTTAATGTGATTGTCTTCAGTAATATCTCTAACACTCACCTCTTAGGTCTCAAGTGAGGTGGGACGGAGGGAGTATACTATTAATCTTACTTCTCTTATTGAAGTAGGTTATTGTTGTAACACCCCAACTTTTCACTTCAATTAAATAATAACTTATTTGAATAAATCCCAAATTCAGAATGCCCCAACGGCTACAATTAACCGCAATTCAAACTTTAACTAACATTCAAACCCAAACGGCCAGTACAAGTCACTAGCTCAAACGGTAACTAACGGAAAATAAAGACTAGAACTTAAACGCAGCGGAAAACATAACTATTAACTAACTTCTTTCAAAGGTAACTCTTATGGCGCCAAAACCCTGCGACCCTTGACCTGCTTATTTATAACCTGAAGAGAAATAAGAATGGAAGGAATGAGCGAACAATGCCCAGTAAGTTCATACGGGATCTCCTCGGGTACTAAGAGGAGATGACCGAAACGAACGGTAACAATGAATTAACAATGAAAGGAAACTCAACGATCAAACAACTCTCAGTCTGAAAACATTTAACTTGATGAAAAACAATTCATTTCTTGAAAACACGTGGCTTCAGAGACAGTATCCAAAACACAACACTTTTCACAAAACTTTACTTTTCTTTACTTTACTTTACTTTACTTCATTTAGGGATTAAGCACGCGCTGTACCCAGGGCTCGGGTTTCTACTGACCGCACCCAATATCGGTATATCATGATAACCTACGTTACTTCATCAAGCAACGCAAAAGGGTCCACATGTTCAACTTGGAACTATGGATAACTGTAAGGGGTCCACTTATCCGTTTCGGGATTATGGATAACTGTAGGGGTCCACTTATCCGTTTCGGGATTATGGATAACTGTAATCACTTTACTTATTACAAAACTTCACTTTAAAGAGCTTTTACAAAACAAAGCTTAACTTTACAAACTTTACTTGATCACTTTTTAAAAGGTGTATATCTCACTTTAGACACCAAGTCACAATACGAATCATACACATGATAACCCAATTGAACAACAACAATATCAATAGGGTGGATAACAAAGGACGGTAACATTCGCAGAACGGAATAGTTTTTAAAATACTATCTAGCCACATAGATAGTTTACTTTAACAAAAATAGAGATTGAGAATCCTACACAAAGGATTGAAATCAAATACTACTAAGAGCGTAATCCCTTACCTTAGCCTTGCGTTTAACTAGCTTGCTTTACTCCACTTGGACAATCTACAAACATGAAATAGTCTAGCCTTAGACATGCGAAAAATACTATTTTTCTTCCGTCCCAATTTACTTCTTTTTACTCGATTAACTCCATGGTTTAGTCATCTATAACCTCTTTCTTAGTTAACCAATAACTTTAAGAATGACTACAACACCCCTAGGGTTTTTATTAGTCAATCCCCAACTCTCAATTTCACTATACGAATTACACACACTGATTTCACACTTTCTGCACACACTTACTGAGTACACCTACTGACAGACACACCCACCACTCTGATACACACACACTCTGGTACACCCACCACTCAGATGCACCCACACACACTAAAACACCTTCAGCACACACACACACTAAAAACACACACAAACACACGCACAGACACACACACTGCCATACCTTCACAAACACACACAAACACACGCACACACACATTCTGTATGCACACACACTCACCCGCACACACACCAACACACAATACTTCTTCTTCTTCCTTTAATCAACCCAAACCCTAGTTGACCCCAATTATTCTTTGGGTTTCTTAAACAAGAATTCTCAATGATTTACACTAGAGAGAAAAGATTAGGTGATTGGGAGTACCTTCGATAGTGATCCGAACTCTTCTCCTTCCTCTGCGTTCTCTCTCTCGGTCTCTCCCTTCGTTTCCCTCTCTGCGGCTCCCTCTTTCTCTGCGCCGCTCCTCCCACTTTCTCCCGTTCTTTTCTTCTTTTTGGTGAGATAATAATAATAGGTTAGGGCTTTTAGAAAGTTTATATAGTTTAGGGTTTTCAATTCCCTAACTAAAGGGATTCCTTCTCTTCTAAAATGAATTGGGCTTTTCTATTTTGACCCAATAACTAAACCCAATCTTTTTATTAATGGCTCGGCCCAAATAATAATTAGAGAGTTTTTAAAATAGACAAAATATATATGGCAAATTTCGGGTTATTACATTCTTACCCCCTTAAAAGAGTTTGGTCCTCCAAACTAAACGTACCTTAATCTTCAAACAAAGCGGGATACATATCACGCATTTCACTTTCGAGCTCCCACGTGGCTTCTCTTTCCGTGTGATTGCTCCACTGCACTTTTACTTATGGAATCACTCGCTTCCGCAATACTTGATCTTTACGGTCTACAATTTTCACTGGATTTTCATCATAACTCAAGTCTTCACGAAAACTTAACTGCTTGTACTCTATGACATGGCTCGGATCAGCTACGTACTTTCTCAACATCGACACGTGAAACACATTGTGCACACCAGCCAGCACAGGAGGTAAAGCCAACTTATAGGCTACCGCTCCTATTCGTTCTAGAATCTCAAACGGTCCCACATATCTAGGACTTAACTTTCCGCAAATTCCAAATCGCATGATTCCTTTTGTCTTCAAGAATACATGATCCCCTATTCGAAACTCTAGATCGCGTCTTCGATTATCCGCATACGACTTCTGCCTACTCTGCACAGTTAGTAACCACTTGCGAATCTGTTTAACTTTATCCGCCGTTACTTGAACAATCTCGGGTCCAGTTAACTTCCTCTCACCTACTTCATCCCAACACGCAGGCGATCTACATTTCCACCCATACAGAACTTCATACGGCGCCATTCCAATACTAGAGTGGTAATTGTTGTTGTAGGCAAACTCCACTAGTGGTAAATGATCATCCCACGCTCCTTGCCAATCCAACGACGTTGCTCTCAATAGATCCTCAAGAGTTTGAATCGTCCTTTCTGACTGCCCGTCTGTCTGAGGATGGAACGGTGTACTCATAGTTAACTCCGTTCCCAACGCTTTCTGTAAACTCTTCCAGAAATTTGATGTAAATCTCGCATTTCGATCTGACACTATAGAGACCGGTATCCCATGTAACCTCACGATCTCAACCACGTACAACTTAGCTAACTTCTCCAACGAATCAGTCACCTTGATTGCTAGAAAGTGAGCCAATTTAGTGAGCCTATCCACTATGACCCAAATTGCATTATGACCCTCCAACGTCTTAGGAAGTCCAATCACCAGATCCATAGTGATGTGTTCTCACTTCCACTCTGGAATAGGTAACGATTGTAGTAGTCCCGCGGGTTTCTGGTGTTCACTTTTCACTTGTTGATATACTAAACACTTGGACACGAATTCTGCTACCTCACTCTTCATATTGTTCCACCAAAATGATTTCTTTAAATCTCTGTACATCTTAGTACTCCCAGGATGAATCGAACACCTTGAACAGTGAGCTTCTTCAAGAATTTCCCTCTTAATACTTTCATCATTAGGCACCAAAATCCTCGATTGATACCTCATAATCCCGTCATCACCCACACGGAAATATACCATTCCCTTTTTACTTATGGTCTTGTGGATTACTGCTAACTCCTCATCCACATTCTGAGCTTCCTTGATTCTCACCAACAATGTTGGTTGAACACTCATCTGAGCCAAATAAACTTTAACCCTAACTTCTAGTTTCACCATTTCACTATTTCCCAAATTACTTACTCCCTTAGAAATCATAGCCGCTAATGATCCATGGTTCTTTCTACTTAACGCATTTGCTACTTTATTGGCTTTTCCAGGATGATACAGAATCTTGCAATCATAATCCTTAAGTAATTCAAGCCATCTTTTCTGCCTCACACTCAACTTCTTCTGAGTGAAAATATACTTAAGACTCTTATGGTCGGTATAAATCTCGCATGGCACTCCATACAAATAATGTCTCCAAATCTTCAATGCAAACACCACGGCCGCTAACTCCAAATCATGGGTAGGATAGTTCTTCTCATGGTTCTTGAGTTGCCTAGACGCATAAGCTATCACCTTGTCATTCTGCATCAACACACAACCCAAACCTTTCAATGAAGCATCACTATAAATTACAAAACTATCCTTGTTTGTTGGTACAGTAAGAATAGCGCAGACACCAATCGCCTTTTTAATTCTTGAAAGTTCTTCTCGCATTCGTCCGACCATACAAACTTTGTCCTTTTTGTGGTTAACTTAGTCAATGGTAGCGGTAACTTCGAAAATCTTTCCACGAACCTTCAGTAATAACCCACTAAACCCAAGAAACTCCTTATTTCGCTAATAGAAGCTGGTCTCTCCCAATTTACTATAGCCTCGATTTTCGCAGGGTCAACTGCTATCCCATTCTTAGACACCACATGCCCCAAGAACGCCACTTCCTCAAGCCAGAACTCACACTTCTTAAACTTGACATACAACTTTTGTTCTCTCAGAATCTGCAATACTAATTTCAAATGTTCTTCATGCTCCTCTTTTGACTTAGAGTACACCAAGATGTTGTCGATGAATACCATTACACACTTGTCTAAGTACTCTTGAAAAACTTATTCATAAGCTCCATAAACACAGTGTCAATCCAAACGGCATTACCAGGAACTCATAGTGCCCATACCTCATCCTAAAAGCCGTCTTTGCCACATCTTCCTTTTTCACTCTCAACTGATGGTAACCCGAACGCAGATCAATCTTAGAGAAATAACATGCACCCTGGAGTTGATCAATCGAATCATCGATTCTAGGCAAAGGATACTTATTCTTAATCATTGCACGGTTTAACTCCCGATAGTCAATACATAACCTCATTGACCCATCCTTCTTTTTTTTTTACAAATAATACCAGCGCACCCCACGGTGATGCACTTGGCCTAATCAGACCCTTGTCCAATAACTCTTGTAACTGTTCCTTTAACTCTTCAAGTTCCGGCGGAGCCATCCTATATGGTGCTTTCGAAATCGGTGCAGTCTCTGGTGCTAAATCTATTGAAAACTCTACTTCTCGCTCCGGTGGTGTTCCCGGTAAGTCCTCAGGGAAAACATCTTTAAAATCCCTTACTATGGATAGAGATTCTATGGTCACTTCTTTCTTGCTTGACTCACTAACCTACGCTAGAAGGCCCTCACAACCCTTCCTTAACAGTTTACGAGCCTTCATTACAAAATCAGATAAGTCCGAACTCTCGGTTTCGATCATTCAAAAAATAGAATCTTTCTCTAGAGGGTAATTCGAAGTTTACTTCTTTTTTAAAACAGTCTGCTTTGGCATGATATATAGCTAACCAATCCCTTCCTAATATCACATCAAATTCTTCGATTTCCAAGCTAATGAGATCAACCTCAAGCTTTTTCCCGTCCACTTTCAAAGGACACTTCCTATATATAGACGTAATAGGGATCGATTCTCTAGTTTGAATATCTATCACTAAAGAATTCTCTAACGCCTCGGGAATTAAATTCATTTTCTTAGCTAAGCAATCATTTGGCACTTCTCATCAGAACTTTGCCCTTTGGCGTCGTTCTTATTACCATCCATTTGGTTTCCATGACATTTACTCGGGTACTTACTAGCAGTACTGTCCTTTTCACGATCCTTAGTAGCTTTCCGCTTATTGCTATTCCCATCGCGGTTCTAACTTCCCTTAGATCCAGTCGACTCCTTCTCAGTTGATTATTTTCTTATCTTCTCGCTTACAGCTGCGATAACTATCTGCTTCTTCCTCCACTATCCTTGCCCTATCCAATGCTTGATCATAGGTTGATAGCATTAACGGAGTAATTCTGTATCTGATTCGGTCGTTCAAACCATATTCAAACTTTCGGGCTTTCTGCTCTTCATCATCGAAGATCATTGGGCATATTCTAACAATTCGGTGAATCTAGCACCATAGTCGTCCACCTTCGTACTTCCTTGAGTTAGCATTATAAACTCAGACACTCTGGCATTTCGAACACTTGCCGGATAATATGATACTATCATTAGTATCATGAATACGAAACGTTTTCACGCACTCTCACACTATAGATCGTCTCCACAGACTAACGTTCAATTTATAGGTCATTCACTAAACCACTGGTCGCTTCAATAAACTGTCACTATCTTCATTAGTCAACTTTACTAGACTTATTGGTCGTTTCATTATATCGTTACTATCTTCATCGGTCATTTCAATAGACCAATCTTACCTATTCCAGGTTAACTCTCACATTTAACACTATTGCTCATGCCAACACAAGCATTGCTACTATGCTTAATATTTTCACATAAATAGGCCGTCCCCAAAGGACGTAACTTTTACAAACGATCGGTTTACTAAGTCTCTGGTCGTTTCAATAGACCAACTCTACTTAGCGAAGACATTCCACTAGACTTTACTTACTATCAGGCCGATTCACTAGACCTACTCTCATTCATACTTGGCCGTTTCAATAAGCCATTTACTTTTGTACTTGACCGTTTCAATAGGTCACTTTATTCTTGTTTCGATCATTTCACTAGACCAAAACTAATTTCACTTTGGCCGTTTCAATAAGCCATTTTATACTCATGGTCCTTTCACTTGACCAGTACTTCTTTGTTCTAAATAGCTCACCCGTCATAAAGCTTAAGAACAAGACAATTAACAAAGCTATTTGCTTAAATGAATTATAACTTTTACTACGAGGATCTTCTTGGAATAAAAGTTAACAAAACAAAATTCTAGTATTTTTTTCTCTAAACTAGAACTAACTATCAATACTATAAATAAGAATAAACTCTATGTCCCACTTTTCAATCATGGAACACTTCCCTAGGCTTTCCCTTAGGCTTCCCCTAGGCCTTCCATTTGGCACCCTTGGAACTCCCTTAGAACCTCTTGGCCTACGAACCGGTACCATCTCTTGTTCCAGTTCTTCACCATCATCAATAATGATTGGGGTAACTTCCTTGTCCCCAATGTTAATTCCTACGTCCTCGACTTCCTCTTTAGCCACCAATTCTTCCTCATTTGGCGCTTCATTACCTATGAGTGTTGTCGGTTCCTACTCTCTAGTTCTAGTTTTCTTCAAATCTTTCAATTCATAAAACCATTGGTGAGCTTCTTCTCTGGTTTCATGATAGTACTTCTCACTTTGATTCATGGTATCCTTTACTTCTTCCAGTTCTTTGAAGTTCCTAGTAATGCTTTCCTATCTTGCATCTGCTCCTCTAGTGTAAAGCTTACTCTGGTCTTTTCAGCTTCTAAGTCTTCAGTTAACTTTTGAATCTTGAGTGCATATCTCTGAATCACTCTTTTCTTAATTGTTCTTTGCTTCAATTTCATCTTCCGGCTTCTTCTAAGTCCGTAATTAACTTACAATTAGGATATAACCATTATCAATACCTTATAACTCAAAGGTATATGACTATTATCATCAATTGCATAAGCAACTTAAAAAAAAAATAACGTTCTAGTGTAACCCTCCAAGTGTCACTCCCAAAGTGTTCACTTACATTCCTTGAGGAAATCTTATCTTAGGTTCTTTCCTAAAATAGCAAGATTCTATAAAAGGAAAGTTTCCAAACTTAGAAAGTTTCCCAAAATGGAAAGTTTCTCTAAATAGCAGGTTTCCTCAATTAGTGCTTTCAAAATAATACTTTGTTCTTATCAGTGTTCTAAAGCCCAACATCGTTAAGTACTACTTCTCCCAATAGTCTTAACTCCTAAGTCTGAGTCTCCCAAGTAATTCTAAACCGGGGCTCTGATACCAACTGTAACACCCCAACTTTTCACTTCAATTAAATAATAAATTATTTGAATAAATCCCAAATTCAGAATGCCCCAACGGCTACAATTAACCGCAATTCAAACTTTAACTAACATTCAAACCCAAACGGCCAGTACAAGTCACTAGCTCAAACGGTAACTAACGGAAAATAAAGACTAGAACTTAAACGCAGCGGAAAACATAACTATTAACTAACTTCTTTCAAAGGTAACTCTTATGCCGCCAAAACCCTGCGACCCTTGACCTGCTTATTTATAACCTGAAGAGAAATAAGAATGGAAGGAATGAGCGAACAATGCCCAGTAAGTTCATACGGGATCTCCTCGGGTACTAAGAGGAGATGACCGAAACGAACGGTAACAATGAATTAACAATGAAAGGATAACTCAACGATCAAACAACTCTCAGTCTGAAAACATTTAACTTGATGAAAAACAATTCATTTCTTGAAAACACGTGGCTTCAGAGACAGTATCCAAAACACAACACTTTTCACAAAACTTTACTTTTCTTTACTTTACTTTACTTTACTTCATTTAGGGATTAAGCACGCGCTGTACCCAGGGCTCGGGTTTCTACTGACCGCACCCAATATCGGTATATCATGATAACCTACGTTACTTCATCAAGCAACGCAAAAGGGTCCACATGTTCAACTTGGAACTATGGATAACTGTAAGGGGTCCACTTATCCGTTTCGGGATTATGGATAACTGTAGGGGTCCACTTATCCGTTTCGGGATTATGGATAACTGTAATCACTTTACTTATTACAAAACTTCACTTTAAAGAGCTTTTACAAAACAAAGCTTAACTTTACAAACTTTACTTGATCACTTTTTAAAAGGTGTACATCTCACTTTAGACACCAAGTCACAATACGAATCATACACATGATAACCCAATTGAACAACAACAATATCAATAGGGTGGATAACAAAGGACGGTAACATTTGCAGAACGGAATAGTTTTTAAAATACTATCTAGCCACATAGATAGTTTACTTTAACAAAAATAGAGATTGGGAATCCTACACAAAGGATTGAAATCAAATACTACTAAGAGCGTAATCCCTTACCTTAGCCTTGCGTTTAACTAGCTTGCTTTACTCCACTTGGACAATCTACAAACATGAAATAGTCTAGCCTTAGACATGCGAAAAATACTATTTTTCTTCCGTCCCAATTTACTTCTTTTTACTCGATTAACTCCATGGTTTAGTCATCTATAACCTCTTTCTTAGTTAACCAATAACTTTAAGAATGACTACAACACCTTCTATGGTTTTTATTAGTCAATCCCCAACTCTCAATTTCACTATACGAATTACACACACTGATTTCACACTTTCTGCACACACTTACTGAGTACACCTACTGACAGACACACCCACCACTCTGATACACACACACTCTGGTACACCCACCACTCAGATGCACCCACACACACTAAAACACCTTCAGCACACACACATACACTAAAAACACACACAAACACACGCACAGACACACACACTGCCATACCTTCACAAACACACACAAACACACGAACACACACATTCTGTATGCACACACACTCACCCGCACACACACCAACACACAATACTTCTTCTTCTTCCTTTAATCAACCCAAACCCTAGTTGACCCCAATTATTCTTTGGGTTTCTTAAACAAGAATTCTCAATGATTTACACTAGAGAAAAGATTAGGTGATTGGGAGTACCTTCGATAGTGATCCGAACTCTTCTCCTTCCTCTGCGTTCTCTCTCTCGGTCTCTCCCTTCGTTTCCCTCTCTGCGGCTCCCTCTTTCTCTGCGCCGCTCCTCCCACTTTCTCCCGTTCTTTTCTTCTTTTTGGTGAGATAATAATAATAGGTTAGGGCTTTTAGAAAGTTTATATAGTTTAGGGTTTTCAATTCCCTAACTAAAGGGATTCCTTCTATTTTAAAATGAATTGGGCTTTTCTATTTTGACCCAATAACTAAACCCAATCTTTTTATTAATGGCTCGGCCCAAATAATAATTAGAGAGTTTTTAAAATAGATAAAATATATATGGCAAATTTCGGGTTATTACAATTGTTAATACTCTCTCCGTTCTATTTTAAAATTTTAAAATTTATATTTTAGTTGTTTCATTTTAAACTTTAAAATGTAAACGGGAAAGTTTTTTTATACAGTTTTATTATAGACCCCACATGTCATACTCACAACAATTATCCACTAACTATTCTCGACCTCACTTTCTCTTTCTTACCAAACTATCTACGCTCATACTCCCCCTGGTTCAAAATAACTGTCACTTTTGGTCAAACAGATGTAAGTTTGACTAATAAATTTTAACAAAAAATAATTATGCTAATAAAAATCTAAAAATTGTTATTAAAAATATTATGAATTATAATACAATGAAAATTTTTACATTTTTATTAGCATAATTATTTTTTAATTAAATTATTGGTCAAAGTTACATCTGATTGACCAAAAGCGACAGTTATTTTGGAGAGTAACACATTATCATTTTCTTAATTTTGTACTCAACCATTTTCTAAAGTATAAAATGGGACGGAATGACTATACTATACTCCCTCCGTCCCAGCTCACGTGAGACTTATTTTCATTTTGGTCCGTCCCAGCTCACTTGAGACTTCTCCAAAATAGTCAACTTTTTAATACACCCTCCGTCCCAAAATGATTTTCGCGTTTGACTCTTCAAACTTTTTAAAGATATGAACACTTGCTTCACTAGCCATGTTTTGTTTAAGCCTAAAATGTAGAAATGTGAAAATATTTTGGGACAATAAGAAATGGCAAATGAGAAGATCATTTGGGATGGAGGGAGTAATTTTATATTGAATCAAACCTACCACTCATTCTCTCTTCATTTTACTCCACTCATTTTATTCAACCAACACTACTATTTACCACACTTATTCTCTCTCTTCATTTTCTATCATATTTTTTTCTATTTTTTTTTTAATGATTGTGTCTTCGTTTTATGTTTCAGGTAAAGTGGGACGGAGGAGTAAATTACTTCTCTTGTGAAGTATTTAAAGGAAAGATTGAAAGTGACTTTAGGTTGTGCACTAAAAATAAGCCAACAAGTGGAGGAATCAAATCCTATGTTGGGAAGGCTAAGTGATACTATTGTGATGTTGCAGGGGCCTATAGCTAGGTAGGTCTCATACTTGGCTCTCACTGAAATATTCATTCAGATTTCAAGTTTCCACATCATACTGAAATTTCAGTACATAGTAGTAACAGTTTTCTTTTGCTTTTCTTTTTTCTATTTCCAACATTCTGTCCCCACCCATCTTCTCCATTTCTCAACACAAACACCCCTTTCTCTCTTTCTAAGGTTATTCCCATTATTTTAATAACCGATTCAATTCAACGGTAATATCTACCTTCCCACTCTCCAAAAAAATCTATATTCAACTATTGAGTGCTTTTATTTTTATGAGGAAAAAAATTATACTCCATCCGTTTCAAATTATCTGTCGTTTTAGGAGGAGTAAAAAATTGTTTCAAAATATCTGTCGCTTTACTATTATCAATGCACTTTTACCCTTTTGTCTCAATTATATCCTTATTAATGATGGTGAAAGTATCTCTCATGCAAGCATTTAATCACCTAAAAAGAAAGTTGAATTATTTAAGGGCAAATGGGTCTTCTTAACATGCATTAATTACATTTCTTAATATGTGTGAAAAAGTCTAAAGCGACAGATATTTTGAAACGGATGGAGTATTCCCTGTGTCCCATTTAAGGAGTCAAAAATTTCTTAAAATGGTGTCCCATTTTAAGAGTCAAAATCTTAAAATGGAAAGTGGGTCATATATGTCATATTCACACAATTATCCAATAACTCTTCTTTACCTCACTTTCTCTTTCTTACCCAACTATCAACACTCACAACACATCACATTTTCCTTAATTCATTAATTCTTGAACTCATCCAATTTTTGACTCTTAAAATGGGACGGTGGGAGTATTATTAGTAATAATTTTATTTTAATTTAATTATATTAATAAAATATACTGTATCTTGTTATTTATTGATACTCCCTCCGTCCCATCTTAAACTTAAAAAAAAAAAAGTGGATACAAGAATTAAGATGAGAATCTTTATATTATAAAATCTAGATAGTACGGTAGAGTGTTGTGAGTATAGAAAGTGGGTAGGAGAGAGAAAGTGAGTAGAAAATAGTTAGTGGATAGTTGTTGTGTGTATGACATGTAGGTCCCACTAAATAAAAAAAATATAAATAACTTTCCTTTTTTGGATTTTGAAGTTTAAATGGGACACCCAAAAGAGAAATTTTTGAAGTTTAAAATGGGACGGAGGGAGTATATCATTATCAATACTCTCAATAACAAGTTTAATATTTTGATGAGGATGATTAAATCGAACTAAAGTTATTTCTCATAATTCTTTTGTACTATTTTTTTTTTTTTTAAAAAAAACAACATTTGAGACGAAGAGCGTGCACTTTTCTTTTTAAATTTTTAAATAAATGGCGTGTTTTAAATAAAAAAATGTTTTGGTGCATTTTTACTAATGTACAAGTAATACACATACATGTAATAAGACACATTTTTTAATTGTTGAAAAATAAGTATGACATTTATTGTGAGACAGACAACAACAAAGCCTTAGTCCCAAAATAATTTGAAGTCGGCTAACATGAATCCTCATATATCATCTTAAAAAAATAGATGTAAGAAAGAAGAAAGTTAAAGGAATAAATAGGTGGAAAAATTAGAAAAAAAAATAAGAGCAAAAGAAAAAAAATATGATAATAAAAAAATATATAGGGGCACTAACCGAATTTTTTTAAAGAAGTTTTAATTCTCTGAAAAATCTCTCACAACATGTTGTATATTCATATTGTATTATTCAGTAAGGTACTGCATCACATAACACTACATACTGAATATAATATTGCATGGAGGCGGCAGCAGCGACCGGCATAATACTGCATATTGCATGCAGTAATACTGCAAAGGAAATTCTCGGGCATTTCAATTTAATAGGGAACTTGAGGGGGAGTGATTTATCCAAAAAAAAAAAAAAAAAAACTTGTGAATCATTTTGCCATAAATATATAATAATTAGGGAAGATAAAAAAATAAAAAAAAAATTAATACTCTCTGTGTCTCACAATAATGCTTGTTTTTTTTTTGTTTTTTTGTTTTTTTGTTTTTGTCCAGAAAGTTAGTCATCTTTAAATTGGAAAGAGTATTAAACTAACTTTTCTGAAGGAAGAATTTTATTTAGGAATCATTGTACATCTTTAATACTCCCTCCGTCCCATTCGAATTAGGACACATTTTTATTTTGGGTGTCCCATTCGAGTTAGGACAACGCAAAAATGGAAGTGTTTTATTTAATGGAACACACATTCACACTCACAACAATTTTCCACTCATTATTCCCTACCCCACTTTCTTTCTCTTACTTTACTTTTCATACTCACAACACCTATTCCTCTAACACATTTTTCCTTAATCCACATGCCCAACCCAAAAAATCTTAATTCGGGTGGGACGGAGGGAGTATAACACAAGCGATATATAAATAAATATAATATTTTTTATATATTTGATAAGTCAAATGTAACATTATTGATAGAGTTTTGTTTTACTTAAAAAGTACTCCTTCCGTCCCAAAATGATCTTTACGTTTGGCATTTTTTATTGTCCTAAAAAGTTCTTCTCATTTCTACAATTTATGCTTAAATGTGCATAAACACAATATAGCTAGAAAAGCAAATGCTTATATCCTTAGTTAAAAAATTTGAATAGTCAAACGTTAAAATCATTTTGGGACGGAGGGGTAGTATAAGAGAGAGTATGAATATTTGCATCCACTCATTCTCACACACACAGAGTGAGTGTGTGTGTGTGTGGAATCACGGGCTAAACATAAAAAGTGTACTGTAGAGTACAAGTACGAAAAGGAACATCTCTTTTTTTTTTCTAGAGTTTAAAGGGGGAGGGGGGTGGTGTTTGGTTTGTAGTGAATGTTGGGCTTGTGATTCTGTAAAATACTTTTAATATTGTCAGATTAAAAAAAAAAAAAGGTGAGAAAAATGGCACAGTGAATCACTTGGTGTAAAATTTGCTTGCAGAAACAGAAACCCCTCTCTACTCCCTCCCATGTGCATTTCTACCCTACTCTACTCCGTCGGTAAAATTAGAGTCGGTGCAGTCTGATTGCATAACATAACAATTAAAAAAAATATTCAAAACAAAATTTTCATATATTAATGACCTATATTTAGAAGATGGGAGATTAAATATAATTATATTTTTAATAAATAATTACGCGGTCAAATTAAATGAAATAAAAAAAAACTTTTATATTCCCTCCGTCTCATACTTATTGCTACTAAATGAAAGTGTACGTGGATTAAAAAAATGTGTTGAAAAGGTAAGTATTGTAAGTGGGTAGGAGAAAAAAAATGAGTTAGTGAACAGTTGTTGTGAGTGGGTAAGAGAGAAAAAAAATATATTTTAGGTAAGTAGAAATAAATATGAGACATTTAAAATAGAATAAGTAGCGTTAAGTATGGACGGATGGAGTGCAGTTTAGTTTAACTGGTCAGCCCCATTTTCTACTGGACAATGATACACATAGGGAAAACTCAAAGGAAAAACTCATAGTGAAACATTTTAAACCGTTGGATGAGTTTTTATTAGTGGGGCTCACAAACATTTAGTACAATCCAACGGATTACAATGTTTCACTATAAGTTTTCCCTTTGAGTTTTCACTATACATATCATTATCCTTTTCTACTCGCGACTGCCACTCACTCACTTCGAATCTACTTTCCTACCTGCACTCATATAGGAGATCTATGGATGGTCCAGAATATATTTTCTAGTTGTAGGTTAGTGTAACAGTGACAGTTGACCTGGTCAACCACTAACTTGCATGGAAAACAGTAAACTTTGAATCTTACATCGGAACTAGGTTTAAGAAAAAATAAATAGTTTTTCTTTGTTTTTTAAAGAAAAATAAATAAATAAGTTACATGATGGACTATTTTTGTAAATAGAGGCAAAAATATCATGTATAAAAAATATATTTAAAATAAAATAAAATCAAATCATATCATGACCTATCTAGTTTTATTCGTCTCGTCGCGAACACACCTGTATTTTTAGATTTTTTTTCGACTTCAAAATCACAAGATATTGCATTTTAAAATTATGTGAGTTTTTTTTTTAAATGTGTGCCACGTGTCGCGCGTTGGGAGTAGAAGGGAGAAGCTTGGGCGGGTTACAGCTGGGCGGGTTATGGGTTTAACCCATGGGGGATCCGTCTCACATGGTGTGACGGTCTCACATGAGTCTTTGTCTACTATAAAATAAGACAGAGAGAGTATGACTTTATTAGAATATCCAATAAGATAATTAATTAAACTCATATGGGATTCACTTTCAATCAACATAAAATTATTGGAGGAAACTAGTTTTTTCATAAGTTAAAAAAAAAGTCATGTTTTTATAGGGTTTAAGGTTTAGGTGTTAAAAAATAAACTTTTTATAATTTATGAAGAAACTAGTTTCCCCCAAAACCTACTCTTAAATCAATTAAATTCAATCAGTGAGACTGTTAGGAAATCAGACCCAAGAGATAAATAATAACGAACACAAATCAACCCAGAATATACGTGGTTCACCAAACTCTGTTGGCTACCTCCACAGGCAAAGGGAAACAGATATTATTATGGCGGAGAAACAATTACATGAGGATAATCACACTAATCTATGTTTGCATGAACTTTGATCACAAAGTTCCTAGCTATGCAAATCCCTAGAACTAGAATTACTGATCTCTCTCCATGTTAATTGAATCACGCACATAAAAATACTACTTTATGGCTAGTATTTATTGGGATTAGAGACCTAAACAAGAAGATAGAAGGAGTCCTAAACCAAAGGGGCATTTACCATATAGTCCCTCAACATAACTTTATTTACCTCTTAGGACAAGGAATATTTACACTAACCATATAGTCCCTTGCTTACCTCTTCCTTAACATTTTACTAACTACACCCTCTCAACATTTACTTTCACCCCAACCACTATCCCCTTAGGCTACCCCTCACCACCTTCTCTAGTCAACAACTCCGGCGACCACCATTTCCGGCGGCCACCAACTCCGGCGACCACTCCGGTGCAAAAAAAAAAAAAAAAAAAAAAAAAAAATTGCTTCAGTGACCTTCCAGCAGCCAAACAGTTTAGAACTTATCACTAAGTTCTCAGTTGTCAACTAAACTACTAATAACACGAACAACTCCGACGACCACAAACTCCGGCGACCAACTCTGGCGACCAAACAACTGAGAACTTTTCAGTAAGTTCTCAGTTATCAACTAAACTACCAAGAACATGAACAACTCCGGTGACCACCAACCCCGGCGACCAAACAGTTGAGAACTTTTCAGTAAGTTCTCAGTTGTCAACTAAACTACTAAGAATATGAATAACTCCGGCGACCACCAACTCCGGCGACCAAACAGTTGAGAATTTATCAATAAGTTCTCAGTTGTCAACTAAACTACTAAAAACATGAACAACTCTGGTGACCATCAACTCCGGCGACCAAACAACTGAGCTACTAAGAACATGAACAACTCCGGCGACCAAAACAACTTAGAACTTATCAGTAAGTTCTCAGTTATCAATTACAAAGAATACGACCAACTCTGCCGAACAACTCCGACAACCAACGACTAAGAACTTCTCAACTATTCGAAAAAATTTCACCACTTTTCTGTTGTTCTTAGTTGTCTAATAAAAAGACAACCAATTCCGGCAAACGATCAACAACTGAGAACTTATCAGTAAGTTCTCGGTTGTCGATTAAACTACAAACACAATGAAGAACTTCTCGGTTATTCAAGTTGTCAACTGGGAAGGCGGCTAACTCCGACCGACAACCACATAATTTATTATCTTACAACAACTTAAAATTTCTTAAATGTTCTCAATTATTTACTAAAATTGTTCTCGATTGTGTACACAAAACATCAATTGCTAATTCTTGACTAATGAATCACAGTACCACAATAAACCAATCTGAAACATATGGCATTAATAACCAAATAAAAACAATACATACTCATCAGCTTGAGTTTAATGTCATAAAAAATATATAACCATGGCTCAAATATGCTTACCTAGAGGGAGTAACAACCTCGACATAATTTATTCGAAAATGAAGCCGGAGAAGGCTGCGGATGTTGGCCGGCGACGAAGTTGAAGACGACGTCGGCAAAGACAGTAGGATATCGGCTCTTCACCGACCTGCACAACCTCGACACATGGTTGTGTCATCAACGGCAGCTAATCGCCGCCGTTCAGCCCCATATTGTCCGTTTGTATCGCCAGAGAGGGAAAGAGAGGCATCCCCAACACCAATTGACCCCCCTCCTTGCAAATTAGGGATTTGAGCTCCCATTTACACCTTCCACACCAAACAAAGCTGTACCAAAACCCTTCTTAGTCATGGCCACACCTACCCTAAACCTAGGCGCCGGCCAAGAGCAAGAAAACCTGGGAAAATTCCGGCCAAAAGGCAAAAAACCGAAGCAAAATCAAATCCCGTCACTTTCCCGATCTGGACCATAAAAAATCAAATTCCGAATTCATCAACCGTTGGATTGTCTTCAAATTTCTGGAGCAGGTTCGAGACACCTAGGCGCACATACTGACCGTTGGGATCTGAAAAATATTCACCGTAGAGGGAGATATGGTCGTCGAAAAAAGACTGGCGAGATCCTCAAAAAGTTACCCTCACTCACTATCACCTTACCGGAGATGGGGGGAGGGGGAGGGGAGTCGTCGGCGGTGTTAGAGGAGGGTGGGTTGCCGGAGGTGGGGAGGGAAGTGGTTGCCGGGTTTAGGGGAGAAGAAAGGTTGCGCCGGTGACGGGAGAAAGGTCGTCGGGCTAGGGGAGGTGTGGGTCGCCGGGGTTAGGGGTGGGGTCGTCGGTGGTGACGGAGAGGTCTTGGTCGCCGGGCTTAGAGAGAGAGAGTGGGGGAGTGCGTGTGTGCGTGAAAGGGAGGAGGGGGGTGGGTTTTTATTTATATTAGGGTAGTTTCGTGATTTAATAATTTTAATGGACTAGGTGGTAAATATGAAAATTAGCTTGGACTAGATGGTAAATGGAAATATGGCCTTGGATTAGATGGTAATTTCAGTTAGAATGGGGGATTAGGTGGTAATTTTCTCTAAACCAAATCCCTAAATGACTTGATTTACTTTCCACGCAATACAGAACAGTGCCGAAATCCGGAATTCCTCAGAACAGATTGGTCCGCCCGGGCCTAGGACATGGTCCGCCTGGGTCTTCAACTTGGTCCGGCCGGACCCTACAAGGTACCCGACCGGATCTTGCACTGGTTCTGCTGCTTTACTTTATTTCTTCTAAAATCACTCTAACAGATGCACTAACACGAACGCACCTGTAAAATTTCATGCGAAAATTTGTTTTCAAGACACTATTGCAGAGGCGGAGCTAGGGCATAGATAAAGGGCAATTGCCCCCTCCCCCCTTTGTTATTTGAAATGTTCTAATCTAGTAATAGCCATAGTTGTCAAAAGCGTCGCCCGCCTCGCTTTTTTCGTCGCTTCTTCCCCATCCAGGGGGCGATTATCCTTTTTTTTAGGAAATGCGACGCTTTTTTTCATCACTTTTTTTCATAAAAGTGAGAAGCAAAAAAGTGACGCTTTTGAGGAAAAGCGTGATGGTGGAAAACTTATTGCTGCTCTGTCATTTTTACAAATCCATGACTTGGACGATGAGGAAGATGATGATAGTGCTTAATTTTCGTTATGCCTGATTATGTTAAGAGTTCATTTTTATTTTACTCTTAAACTAGCATTCTAATACTTATTTTGTTAATTTGAACATAGTACTATGAGTACTCGTGCGCTTTTTGTCTTGATATTCATATTCATGTTTTATTTTGGGGTTTCAATTATGTTAATGATACTATTAAACATGGAATTGTGATATTTATTTAATTTTTCATTCTAGTTAATAACATGGTTTAAGCTCATTTTTATGTGTTACATGTATATAAACACATATTCCTAATTTTAAATATATTTTTCAACACTGCTCGCTTTTTTGTCGCTCGCATCTCGCCTTGCTTTTCGCGTCGCTCAGGTACCTTTTGCCCGCCTCTCGCTTCTCGCCTTTGACAACTATGGTAATAGCTATTTTTAAATATATTGCATTGTACTTTTAAAATTAATATTTTACCATTTTTTCTATCTAGAAAAAATAATGCTATATTATAATTTCGCCCCCCCCCCCCTTAAGCTAACTTCAACTAAATTATAATATTGCATATTTAAAATAATTTTGTTCCGCTTTAGAGCAAAATCTAGCTCTATTGCTTTCTTATTTTTGACAAAAGTATGGAAGAAGAAATTAAATGGATATTGTAATACATGAATAACTTAGATAGTTTGTAGTACTCTCTCCGTACAAGACTAGGTTCTTACTTTACTTTTTTGGTTTGTCTCAGATTAAGCTTCTTAATTGCTTTATTACTCAAAATGGACAATGATGTCCACTTATAATTTTCACAACAAAAATTCTCTACCCACTTTCTCTCCCCTACTTTTTCTTACTTTACTTTTGATATTGACAACATTTTTTTTTCTCTAATTTATATTTAAAGTCAAACTAAAAATTTTAGTACAAGACCGAAAGAGTAGTAATTTATTCTTACATTATTTTTTGTCCCTTATCATCTCAATGTTGGTGTAAAAAATATTGTTCCCGATGAGATTAAAAGATACCTTAAATTAACACTGACAACCTAACCTCTAATGGTCCTAATCTATTCTAATTTAAAGGACTCTATTTCCTAGCACCCAGCTATTAGCCTTGACACACAGGTCCACCACACCTATCCTAGAGAAATAAACCGTACAAATTGTACGGCACAAGTGTTCTCAAAATACTTTTTTATATCCCGAGTTAAGGTTTTTACTTTTCATTTTAGTATGTACCAATTTAAGGTTCTTCGTTTACTTTATTACCTAAAATGAAAATTGGGACACACTTGTCATTTTCACAACAAAAACTCCATACCCACTTTCTCTTTCTTACTTTACTTTCCACACTCACAACATTTACATTTTCTTAATCTTCGTGCAAAGTCAAAGTAAGAACTTATAGTGAGACGGAGGGAGTATCATTTTGCGCTTGACCCAGCATTGCTCCTCCGAGCTGGTATTCTTGTGTTCCAGCGAGCGGTGTTAAGTTCAGTCACATTACATATTTTCTTTTTTCTGCAGTGAAAAATAATCAAGTGCAATGTAGTCGGGTCGCTTGCGCCTCAAATACCCTCTATTAATCAAGTCTTTCCTAACCCTACTCTATCAAGTGCAATTTAGAAAGAAAAAAAAAATCCAAAAAATTGTAACAACGAAATCTTTATTAGCAAGAGATAAATGGTTATATACCTACCCTATGAGTCCGCCAATTAATAGATTTAAATATCCATCAATCAATATCTCGCCCGTATGTTATACACTGAGTTTATGACTATTTTGTTTCCGTAGTATTGCTCTGATCTAATCTAACCCTTTCGTCCTCTAAAGGCCGAGGGATCTAGCTGAGGAGGGTTTGATGGAATGGGTGGGGAGGGAAGACAGCGAAAATCTTAGGTCCAACAATGAGGATCAATCAAACTGGTCCTGGGGAAATTGAATTTGGAATCAGATGAGACCACCACCACCAAACATGGAAGTTATGATCAAAGGGATGAACCCTACGAAAGAAATCACCACCACTTATACCAGAGAGAGAGAGAGAGAGAGAGCATGTTCTAAGGCTAAGAAAACTAGCCATTGTCCCCAAATGAGTGACCCAGTGGTAAAGCCAAGCCTCACCCTCGGTGAGTGCAAGGGTTCGGTCCCTCTCCTCGCCTCCTTATGGCGTGAACATTGTCAAAAAAAAAAAAAAAAAAAAAAAAAAGCCATTTGCAACCTCCCTAGATTTTTCAATAAACTTAACTTTCTATCTAGCATTTGTGTCTTCTCATTTTGTTCCTACTCAAAGACACAATCATCAATATGGTCATTAATAGGGATTCCGAACTGCTCCAATCGGTTTAAGCTACTCTGCTGCAACATACCCTACATATGCAGCAACAGCCTACCCGCCGCGTTGAGATCAAGAATTGAGATTTTTCGTACTCCAGGTGGGACCTACACCTCGGGACTGACTAATCTTAATTACTCCATCTGTCCTGAAAATTTTGTTCGGTTTTGATTTTTTATATTCAACATAAATGAAACTTGACCAAGCATTGATATTGGTGTCAATCTAATGATCACAATAAAATTTTAAGAATTTTTATTGATAAATCACTTAATGATATGACAATTACAATTTTAAAAATTTCACTGGAATGATTAGATCAACATCAATGTCTGGTCAAAGTTTATTTATATCGACATAAAAAATCAAAATGAGACAAACTTACGGGCTGCAGAAACCAACCGGTTGCAACTGTCCCTAGCTCCAATCAATAGTGTCCTTTACAGTACAAATTTAGATTATCTGTCCCCCCACATTTTTACAACCATACACATCCCCATCACCACTTTTAGTGGTGCATCTGATTTACAACATTGGCCGGTGATGGCGGGAATTTTTGATCAAGATGATAAATTGAATAGCCGCCTCTACCCACTTCTTAAAAGTAGTTGCCCATATCCAATAATACATCTAGTTAAAAAAAAAAAAAGGGTTGTACATCCAGTGCAAAAAGATTGTACCTTTGTAAATATTCTTTCCATAACTAAAACCCATAACATCCAGATCACAACAGAGCAACCAGAATACATCTACAATGGTGGCACATGTCCAAATTAATTCATCTAGACAGACAAACAACCCACATATAATATCTCACATTCTCGCTCTACTCGTATTGTAACGGTCAGGTTATACCAGTTTTCCGATACAATTTATTTAATTTAATCCAGCGTCCACGTCATTTCCATTGTATTCAACGCTAAATATAGTGGCTTACATCATCTTCTTCATTCTATTCGCACGGTAAAATAATCCTCCTTCCTTACAATGACCATAATACTAGGAATGACAGCAACTCCTAAGGGACGGAGAGGTTACGTATGAAAAATGAATCAAGGAAATGGTACGGTTGAGAGGAATAAAAGATGAATAGAGGAGAGAAAGAGAGAGTGGTCCCATTTATACGATCAGTCGTAGCCAAAATGCGGTGATCTGAAGAGCTAATGGAGGAAAGGCAAATTATCTTTCAAGTGGGATGGTGACAATGTCTTTTCTATAGCACATGAAACCATGTTACTCTTGAGTATTTGCCTCAAACATTCAATCCCCACACAGAAAGAGAGAGTTCAATCTCAACTAATAATTCATTCACCCCAAAAAAGGAAAAAAAGAAAAAAATGTGACTGCCCACTTGCATAATATTTATGCTGCCTTAAATATTTTTTTGTACTGGTTCCAAGTTTATCTTTGTCTTTTTGCATTGCCCTAAAGAACCACCAACATGAGCTGACAATCTTTCAAATCATGGAATTGGGGATTATGCAGTCTGACTTATAGAAGTAGGATTGCTCAACGGGTCAGATCACACCCTTTACAAATGGATGACCCTGTTGGTGGGAGGGGGTCAAAAGACAATTCTACCCTTAATGAATTGATCTAACGGTCCAGATTTTGACATCTGTTGGGTTCAACCTCACAGGCATCGGATCCATTAATTAATATGTCCACCCTTACAAACAAGGACCATTAACCAGTACGGTCACGTCACGGCCATGGTCACATTAAATAGGGGTAGAAGAAAAATAGGACCATTAACAAGTACAGTCCTGCTTTACTAATAGTCAAATTTGCAAAAGGTGACCATCTTAGAAACACCAGCCTAAATTCTCATATGCAAGCTATGGTTTTCCGGGTTTGTGTACGAATGACACGAGATCACCTCGTCATGACATTGGAATAAAAATAAAAATATTCAAAAAGTATAACGACTTAGATTCAAGTCTTACCTCAGTAACCGAAACGTGGGTGTGCATGGGAAGAAGGAAAACTGCATGGAATTCACAAAGAGAACCTGAAGGAAAAGAACAAACGGGATAAATTTTACAAACAGTGATGTCACATAATAAAAATAATAAAAACCGGGCATATTCCTGTGGGTGGTATAAGGAAAAACCGTAAACAAAGTTGCCACAAAATTATGGAAGATGATGTCATTATAACAGCCCAATGTTTTCCTAATAATAATAATCGGCAACTAACCTAATAATAGATAGAACTGGCGGATTAAGTCTAAGAGGCAACTACGCAAAATCATTATCATACTATGTTATTCGGATAAGACTAATTACCTGGTACCCAAGCAATCCAAAGGTACAAGCGCGGAGGAGCAGCAACAAAATAATACTGAAGAAGGTTGACAGCACATGGATGACACATGAAGAGACCAAATAGGACCCACTCTTTAGCCTGGAACTGAAATATCACAAGATGAAGGACTATTAACCAAGGGGTACCTCAAAAATGGCTCTTAGCTTGTATTCACATGCACTTACCAGTTTGAGGGAAACATTGAAATGAAACATCTTACTCTAAGGATGAATTAATAATTGCACTTGCCTGAGGAACCAAATCAAAGCAATAGTAAATGAATACATGGGTAATATCAGTAACAAAAAACTATTTAAGAAAATCATTTACAAAACGCCCCATGCACGAAAGAAAAGGCTTGGCAAGAATGATAATAGCAACAAATACTGTCTATGAAAATATCCAGCAACGGTGAAACCACAAGCTAATGGTAGTATAGTTTCTTTCTGGTAGATATATACACAATAATTCTCATTATTTATCAGGAAACGAAGAGCATATGATAAAAACATGGTGGTCAAATACATCTGCATAACAACTCAATACTTATGATGCTATAGCTATAAGGATAACAACGCTTCTCATTCCTAGTTCAAGATCAATTAACGTAAATTAATCGTTAAAAACAAAAAAGAGTAAGTATCCCAACCACAACTTACACAAATGTGCACATAAATAACAGTTAAGTATTTCATGGAGTGATTACTAATTTACCAGCAGCAACAGTCAGAAATTTAATTTATTTGGAGGGGGGGGGGGGGGGGGAGTGGGGCAATAGTGTTCACAAGTGTCTTTCCTCTGTTTGTCATAGATAGTTTCTTCCCATTTATTAGATGTTTTGGCAACAGTGTTCAGTGTATGAATCCAACAATGCAGTCTCACCTAATAAGGCTTTAAATTGCTAACATAACATTATTTCAGTTCATATAAACGGAATATAAACTACATTATCCAAAAAAAAAAAAAAATGTTTAATATCTCGAGTATACATGGGGAAAGGGGAGGGGTCATCCTACTAAATACAGGCCAAAACCACTTAGGACTGACTAATATGCTTCATCCATATTAACATGAATGATGCGCAATTAATGCTAAAGAAATTAAAACATAAATTTATCCAGTCTGTGAAGACAGCATCATACCTGGGGGAGGGTTTAAACTGAGCAGGTAACATGACTAAAGCATCTGCAAATTCAACCACACAGTTCTAAGAGATTCATATCCACAAAAGCCCAATACGACAGATAAAAATTACTTTTATTCCAGTTTTTAACAAGTCAATTGTTTTACATTACATTCCTTACTCTTGTTACCACGCATATAAAAAAAATGTAACAGCCTCTTCTGAAAAAAAAAATACAACAAACAGGGCAAAGAGAACACAGGCAAACGGCAAATGGCAAGCTACAAACTCTCCTCTGCGACTGAATACATTATACATTATAAATTTGGTTAGTATACAAAGGGAAAAATCTGCAGCAAAATCCTTCTTAGGAGAAAGGTCCATTGTATATAAGAGACATGATGTGCATTCATACATCAGAAGGAGGTTTCAATTGCTGTTGCTGGCCTTCAATTAAACTCAACTGCCTCCGAAGTCGAGCAATGTGAGCTTGCACCTACAAGACCATCAAATGAAATGAGATTAAAAAAATAGAAAAAACAATAAAAGCAAAACAACATGGAGAAAAAAACAATCCACCATAAAAACAAAATTCATATGCTACCACGTCAAGTGTCTTCTAGGAATGGTAAATTGCTACTACGAACCAACAATGTCCTAATTCTACCCCAACCACACACACACACACACACCTCCCCCACCCTCCACCACCACAAAAAAAAAAAAAAAAAAAAAAACACTGACGTCTCCTAATTCTACCCAACTTGGATGCCAAAAAGCACATAAATATATGTTTCTCAGACTTGTAGACTATGTACTTGAGGAAAAAAAATTTCTAAACCATCTGCACATAACGTGCAAATACAAATTTGTATATCAGCTATTTGCATGTACAGCTAATGCTATTCTAACTTGTTGATAAAACACCGCAAGTGAAAACCATAGTTATAGATTATGAGTTTTTATGCCATATCTATTAGCAGTTATTATCATGTAGTCTAAAAAAAATCATGTTTGTTCATATAACTATAATCGAAACGCCCCAAGATAATAATACGAGTCCAGCAAAATGTATATGCGTTTCCCTCTATTTTAGCACAAACTCAATGATTTCATGACCAGTTCGTAGTATATCCAGTGCTTACCTGTATAAATTTCACTCCTTGATCAAATGCTATACAGCAGTTCTGAAGTCATTAACATTTACATGTATAAAATTATGAACATATTTCATCCGCTCAATCGCTCTATAGTACATAAAAGTACTGTATAACACGACAATTTGAATAAGAGTACTCGCAGTAAATGAATCTATCAAAATAGGAAAAGTAAAAGGACTGGCTTGTGTTCCATTATTCAGAAAGTAATAAAGAGTAACATGAGCTAACTGTAACACACAAAGGGGACAATCTGCAGAAGTAACATGCAGCCAACTGCATATGGGTGCTCACTGGGGTTTGAATTCAACCACAAGTACTGTTTTGAAACAGATGTGAAAGTTGAGATGACTAGCTTGGCTTAGAGTTTCATGGTAGGCCACTTCATCAATAGAGAACTGTGTGATGGCAAATCCATTATTGATAATTTATGAAGGTAGAAGTACTTATCAAGGATAAAATTTGTTTTTAAAGTAGTTCGGCAAGTAAGAAGTTATGGCATTTTTTATTTTCTATGATTTTCTATGATTTCCTTCGAATGGAAGCTTCTCATCAAATTATGACCGGAAACAAAGGGGCTAAAGAAATTACTCCAACCCAAAATGAATGACCATTTTCATTTTTCGAGGAATTTAAGGCAATTTGAAACTCAAGCACTTTTAGTAGAACATGGACAGCCCTTAACTTTCACGTTGTATCTTGCAAGTGCAAATAAGGAAATCATAGTTGACAATGGTGAATGGAAAATAGTAACATCGCTAGGTGCGCTCATTTTAAGAAAGAGGGAGAAGTAATAAATAACAAAGTTTAATTTGAGCAATCACTGCAAGCTGAAACTGGTCCAGATTTGAGATCATAAAAGTGAGAAGGGTTTGGAAATGGAAGCGACCCACATTCACGCAGGCCAAATACTGAATAATGTGTATACATATATATTCGAATACGTACAAAGTAGGTAAAATGAAGTAGCTTTGAGATAAGCCTTAACAATAGCATAAGGTAATGAATCAAAACATTCTGGTAAAAGATTAAACTTATAAATGTCTATGTTAGTTGCAAACTGAAACAGATTATTGATTCCGTATTACTATATGGATAGGTACTACTAATCTTACATATTCAACTTAAAGTACAAATGACCAGTGGGAACTTTATGCAAAGAAAACCATTAAGAAGCGACTCAAACACAAACCGTTAACAACAAATGAAGTTGCATCTTGATAATGCTTTTCTAGTCTCCCCCCAAATCTAGAAATGGGAGTGGTGAAGTTTGTTTAGGCCTTCCATATCTAAGAGCTACGATGATCTCGGGGTTAGTGTTGTTTCGACGAGATTGGATGATTGAAAGAGGGCTTTCTTCCCCACGTATCACTCTTGTTAGATTTCTATTATTCTTCTCTATTTTCTTGTTTATGATCTCAACACTGGCAAAGATTATTTGGACGAATTACGAGAAGTTTCTTATAGGGGGGTTTCGGTGAAGAGGGATCAGTTAGTGACATGGGAGAGTGTGTCTTCCCACGAGGATGAATGTATTAAGGAACTTGGTCGCTTAGAACATCTCACGCACTGGTAAATGGTGGTGGCGTTTTACAAAAGAACAATAGTCTTTATAGCCCATAGTAAAGGAGTCTGGTTTGCTGCTATAACTTAGTATAGGTCATTTGAAATATGTGTTTAATGGACAGCTTGGCCATCTCTTGTATATTCTTCTCTATAGTAATACAATTTTTTTTTGAAGATATATATATATATATATATATATATATAGAGAGAGAGAGAGAGAGAGTATATCTCATACGCACTGTGCGTACGTACTTGGGTAAAAAAAATAACGCCGTTTTGTTTTATCTCCAAAATGCACCGTCTCAAGTTTCCTCTCTAAAATTCACGGCTACGAAGATTTCCCTGCGATAACTCCTCCCAGCAATCTCTTTTGAGCAGTAAGGATAGCTTTGTGATTCATCCTCCGCAGCTTGGTGCCGTCACCGCTCAGAAACTCCGGTGGAGTTATCGACCTCACAAACTCCTTAAATTGATTTTGGATTTCCAAACTAAATTTCCGATTTGATTTTTAAAAATCCAAATTTGTATTGCAAAATAAATACATAATGTATTGAAGAAGAAGATGATGACCTGGCTGCCAATTGCGTAACCAAGTTTTGTCAAAACAAAAAAAAAAACCAGTTTGTTGATAACCTTGTATTTCAGTTTGCAATCGCTCTGAGATGAACCCCATGAAGATTCTCAATTTGAGAGAATGAAAGAGGTGAAGAAAGAAAGTTATCAGGGATAAGAGATGCAGGGGAGAAGACATAAAAGGAGAGTTTTTGTTTTGGTAGAGGTAGAAAGAAACGCGTGATGTGTTTTAGAGATAACAGCGTTATACTGTTTTCCCCAAATCCGTATGCACTAGTGCGTATGAGATCCGGTCTATATATATATATATATATATATGGGTTTTGTTAGGATACCCTCTTCAAGGGTATCTTAACATCTAACCCAATTTTGTATATGACTAAAATGACCCTTCATTTTGTACTTGAGGCAAAACTTAAATGAGGACATAACTGTAATTCAATCAAAATGGCCTTTCATCTCTCCAACTCAATCCCTCCTCAAATTCAACGGACCAGAAACTCTTCCAGTTGCCATCGCCGTTGACGATGCCTCCAAAAGAAACTTTCACCTCTGGTTATTGTTACCCATCTCTGTAGCAAAAGGAATAGTTTAAAAACGAAAAACTTTTCTCCATTCTCACAGTTTCCCTTACTTTCTGCAAACCGCTTCGGAGAAAAAAATGGGTGTTCGAAATCCACAATTTTTCTCATCCTCAATTAAAATTGAGTGTTAATGATATATGACTACTCAAATATAGACAGCAATTCAAATTGGAATAGTCAATACCCTGATAGTTTTCGATTTCGGAAGCAAAAAAACCAAGATTGACCCAAGACTTGAAGGAGTCTATATAAAGGTGGCGCACCACCACCGTACAAGTTCTTTTTTCTTTCTTCTTCTTTTTTTTTTTTTTGTTGGCTAAAGGGAATTGAGGTTATAACGGGGAAGAAGGGACGAGTTCGTTGTTGGGAGGAGCCCGACGCCATTTCAGTACCAAGGATATGAAGCACAGTAGTAGTATTTGCTTTTGGCATTAATTAATACAAATTCTTAATTTACCATATAGCCCTCATTCGAATTTTGCTTCAAGTACAAAATAAAGGGTTTTTTAGTCATAAAAAATTGGGCCATATGTTAAGATACCCTTGAAGAGGGTATCCTAACAAAACCCTATATATATATATATATATATATATATATATATATTGGACGGAAATTTCTATAACTCATATCACTAGGTAATCTACTATTAACAACTTCTTTGGGTACTAACGTTGGAGGACTCTATTTCTCATAAGTACCTACAGAAATTCATTCATCTAGTCATAACAGTTCTCTTCCTTAAGCCAGCTTGCAGGTTAGGAACTGGCCCATATTTGGTTTTGGGGGGGGGGGGGGGGGGGGGGCGGATTTGTCAATATCATCTGTTTTTTGTTCATGATGATGCACCTTTTTCCAGTTTTCTTAGGGAATGGAGGTTTCAATTTAACGTCTGGAGGTTCAAGTGTTAAATATAACACATATGACATACACTCATGATGCACCATTTCCAGTTTTCTTATTGGTGGTGGAAGAGAAAATAACTCGTGCATTTTACATCGCTAATATTAGTATTTTTGGTCTTCTCTAACTATAGAGATACTTTTCATTGTAGAGTAATGTGCACAAACGGTTGTCTTGTATTCGTATAGAATAATCTGAATTTTTCCACTAAGCAGCTGCACAGAGAGAAAGCTTGGTCCTTTTGCAGTCTTCAATTCTTTATCACATATTTGAGTCACAGAAAGAAAGGAACTCAAGGAACTTCTATGCAAGTTTACAGTCCACTGAATTAAGGTTTTACGCTCATCTTCTGTTTAAGCCCGAGATGAATGTGTTGTCTCTGTGTGTAAGAGTTGCTATTGGATTTCACAAAAAAAAAGTCTTAACCTCAATGCCTGCAAGGATATCAGTATTTGATCCCTACATTCAATCACTTAATCTTGCAGACCACATTTGAAATTCCATTCTTTGTTTGAGAGATAGTGGGCAAGGCAAAGATGCCCTCGATAAGAGAAGTCCTTTACTTTGGCATGCACAAGCGGATGAATCTACATCCATTGTGTAAAAGTTAAGGTTCTCAGCACAGACTTCAATAAAAATTTAGTGATTTTCATTGATAATATGCTTTGTACCCAGCTCCAGAAGAAGTTAATTTCTTTCACAATAAATTTTTTATTTCTTAGTAGTCCCCAAGAATGTCAGTAGTCGATCTTTGTATTCAACCACTAGATCCTGTCGATCAGACTTTGGAATCTCTTCTTTCTTGCCGGGTTACACAAGGGGTAGAGATGTCCCCAAGTTTGATGTACATAGGGAGACTACCTCTCAATCGATTCTGTACATATTCCAGATCCTCAACGTGAAGTTATACGCAGTGGACTTTCATATGTTCAATTTCTGTACAAACGATAAGTCAAAAGCCTTACCTCATCCACTCGATAGGTGCAAGAAAATTGAATGGACTTGTACAAAGATGGACACCAAACGTTTATGAATGGCGATGTTCACGTTGACAAAATTTTGGTAGGCAAAATAAGATCCGACGAAGTGGACGGAAATAGGCATATAAAATTCAACTTCATTCAAGAACGAGAATATATTTGAGAAGAAATCTAGTTCAACACTCAACAACCGCGGTATCTAAATAATACTCCCTCTGTCCGGCTTTAAGGTTCTTACTTTCTTTTTTAGTCTGTCCCAATTTAAGGTTCTTACTTTACTTTATTACCTAAAATGGAAAGTGGGTCCCACTTGTCATTCTCACAACAAAAACTCCCTACCCACTTTCTCTTTCCTACTTTACTTTTCATACTCACAACATTTACTTTTTCTTAGTCTCCGTGCAAAATCAAAGTAAGAATTTTAATTTGGGACGGAGGGAGTAGTATTCTATAAGTTTGCGATAGTGCTTCAGAAATATTGTATGTGATCAGCTGGTATTCATTCAGTTAGGGGTAAACTGGATGGGACAACCATTCGACCAGCTTTACTCTATGGTAGGTTGCAGGGGATGCAACTTGTTCAATATATATCAGAATCACTGAGATGGAAAACTCCATAACCTAAAATGGCAAATATAGAATCACTCACATTGATAAGAGAAAAGACACCCCACTAGACATGTTTGCCTAAGCACGAAGCAAGATTAGTGGATGTTAACATTGCATGGTGCCGCAAGTAGGCAGATGTCAAAGATGAACTGAGCTAAGAGATAATAAGGAAGACCCGAAGTTAAGATGTGCCAAGAGAATAGGATTCTTCCCTAGATACAGATAAATTACTACAGAGAAGTCATTTAACATATCCCAAATGACTGGGGGGAAGCAACTAACTCTATTTGACACATGGATCAAAATGTCCTACCAGCCTAGAAGATTGTTCCCAACTTGCATGTGTGAACCAAGATAGAGAGTTGCGATCAAGAACACAAGGAGGTTCAGGAGGAGAAATAAAGAAAACACGTGCTTAGTGAACTCACACATTACACAATTTTAAGTCATGCCCATCATTATCTTAAATAAAATAAGTAGTGACTGTCATGATAAGCAAATTTGTGTACTCACCTGCTGACGTGCTGCTGCAAGTTTTAATAATTCATCTGCCTCCGAGAAATTTGTGAACCACTGAGTTAGGGGATTATCTTTGGGATCACTTCTCTTTCTTCTATCCACATCGTCTAATGGTACTAGAGGAAAAAAAAAAAAAGAATCTTGTAACCACAGTATGGTGAAGGAAAAAAATGTTAGCATAAGATAGAAACACAGCTCACCAGGAGGTGGCAAGCTAAAACCAGCAGGAAGCCTAGGCACATTAACAGCAGGATGATTCTGCACGCGAGCAAAGAAACCCTCTGAAGGCTCAGTGAAAACAACTTCATCGTATGATTCCACTACAACAGGTTTCTTAGTGGACATTGGACCAGATTCATCCTCTGGATATAACTTCAAGTGGTGATATCTGTAGATAGTTTAAACATTATCAATATTTTATATCTCTGTAAGGCACCATTCACTATAACTGCATTCCATACTAAAAATCCAAAAACTCAATCAATAGGAAGTCGATTCAATGAAGAACAATTAAGATACCTTGTATCTTGCTTGCTTCATACATGCGCCATGATTCTGGTCAAATGTCCACTAAGAAAAAGTTCCATAGCGCATGTATGAAGCGAGCAAGTTGTGTACATTCACTATTATGTTCTTTTCACACTTTGAAATGCAACTTGTTGGGATTCGAGTCAAAACCAAGGTGAAGGTCAAAACCGCGGAGGAGAGGAGTCAAAACCGGGGACCGAGCGGACGCCTGTGAAAGACCAGGAGGGACGCCTGATGAAGGCAGAAAGGAGCAGACGCTGGCGAGAGGAGTAAGCGGGCGCCTGGTCAGGGGCAGGCGGGCGCCTGGTAAGCCGGACTGCAGGAGTTGGCGTGGAGTAGGAGGATTGTAATTAAGGAATTATCTCCTTATTAGTTAAGGAGATTAATTCACATATTCACAATTATACTCCTTCCGTCTCAAGGACTCCGGGTAAATTAGGTTTTGATCAGGATTAGGTTTTGTATCCCTATAAATATATTGTGACTACCACCATAATAGTTGTACCCAAGAGGAGAAAGTTAGGATATCAAGAGAGAGCACAAAATATTGTCTAGGAGAGGGGGCCGGGTGCCTAGGAGAGCCATGTGGGGCGATCCTACAACCCGGCCATGATCATGTTTGTGCGTTCTTGGGGGAGAGATAATAATATGTAGGAGATGGTTGTTCATGGGAGAGTATACATACTAGATCTGTGTGAGTGTATGTGTAAACTGTAACAATCAACATATTATTATAGTGATATCCTGGCTTGGGGCTTCCGGATGTAGCCACAGTGGGGGTGGTGAACCGGGTTAACAAATTATGGTGTCTTTGTTCTTTCATATTATATTTTTCATGTGTTGAATTATTTTCTCCATGGTGATGACTGCTAGTATGGGCTAGTGGATGCGGTGACCCCCCCCAATTCCCCAACACAACTAGCCTACTTCCCACCTTTTAATAGGTTTGCCTCCATTAAAACAAAGTCTTATCCAACGGGCAAGAATGAAATACAAGTTCACTCACAAAAAATGAAGGTACGAACACAACAATAGCATAAACAAAGCATGCACAGAAAGGAAAGAAACTAACAAGTGCAATGGCTTGTCGCAAACATCACTGTGGAAATGAAGCGTGATGGCAATCTCAAATTCACCCCATCCAGACTCTGATAACTCAAACGGAGGTGTCTCTACCGCCCGAGTAGGATTATTAAAACTAGAATGCAGCTGAAACACCACACGCTTCACCACTACACTAATATCCTCATTTGTAGCTCCACGAACATAAACAGTCCATCTATGAGACTGGTACCTAACAAAAACCAAACCCCAAAAAGAGCACATCAAGATTTTCATTCGGACATTTTATCAAACACTTAACAGGCATCAAAATAACGCATGAAAGACTCACTCGCTGGCTTTCTTTCCGAGCCAGAACGCAACGTTACCGTAAACAACTGGGAGACTAATTTCAACATCTTTTAGTTTCTTCATTACGCTCTGCAATGAACTTAAAGAAATCAAGGAACTGAAAAGTGAAGAAGAAATTGGGGGGAATTTGTGTGATGACGAATACCTTTTTGTCATTGTCGTCGGACGATCGAACCATTTTCGAGCGTTGAGATTTGAGGGTCGGGCCGGTAACGTCGTTAGGAGGCTGGTCCGGGAGTTTCTTGGATGATGAACTTTGAGGCATGCTATGTTCTGGAGCTTGTATAGGTTTTTAGTCAAATTGACATTTTTAGGGTTCTTTCTTTTTATTTCTTTTTCTTTTTTCTTTTTATTTTGGTGTAATAGAATTCCCAATTCGCACGATGCAGATACGAGTTAGAGTTTTGGAGACAGATAGGCCACGGCTAGGTGCTCGAGAGGAGTTATTTAGAGAAGCTTTTACTTATTACTTCAATTAAGTAAAAATTAAGTTAAAAATTGAGCGTTTGTTTTTACTTAAATGTAAAAAACATATAAGTATAGTACAATCTTGTTGATGCATCAAAAAAGCAAAAGCTAAAAGCCCAAAATAAGAGCTTAATTGAGATTTTACAAAACTCGCTTGTTGTTTTGAGGTCCCCATTTCGATTCTTGTAGTCTCTACCTTTACCTTCAGCGTCAATTTGGGTTGAGCCCGTCGGGCCAGCCCGGCCCGCCATTGAATAAGGATGAGTTGGGCCATAAATATAATAACCCAAATACAAGTGGGCCATTTTGGGCTAGCCCATTTGGGTCGCGGGCCAAACAAGTTTGGGCCGGGGCGGGGCGGGCCAACCCACCTTTTTTTCTCTCGCTTAGTTACCGTCTTCAGCGAACATGTGCGGTGAACGTGTGCCTCTCTAAGTTTTCAGTTTTCAATTTCTATCGCCTTTCTCTCTCTCTCTCTCTCTCTCTATCTATTCGACCTTTCTCTCTCAACCGGCGCCGCTACCCTTCGCCACCATCGCCATTGTCTTCAATCTTCATCGTCCTCTTCTCTGCCCTTCCGTCCATCGCTTTCTGTTCTGGTAAGTCCACTGTCTTCGATCTATTAATTTTCATCGTCCTCTTCAATCTTCAACGTGTGCGGTGTGCGTGTTCCTCTAGGTTCCCTCTATTAATTTTCACTTTTCTGTCTTGTACTTGTACTAAAGCTTGAAGCCTTGAATTCCATAGTGCCATTATTGCTCTATTTGATTTTACTTTTGGATAAATTTTAGTAGATTACAATTTTAATCATTTTTTCTTTTGCTTTGTTCATTTCAGAAATGGCATCTAGCTCGGTTAATCGAAGTATCAATGTTGATGACAATGAAGCTGAGGACATAGAAATCACTGAAGCTACTCAAAACTAGTGAGCAACCTAAGGTTGAGTCGGGTAAAAGAGGTAAAGAATATTCTGAGGTATGGAATTATTTTAAGAAACACTTTGATAACCTAGATAAAATTGCAAGGGCCAAATGTATAGCGTGTGGCCAAGAGTACAAGTGTCGTGGGAAAGGATATGTGACTTCACATTTGAAGCGTCATCTTCCAATATGTCCCAAGATTAAGTACAATGACTTAGGTCAAATGATTATTAATTATGAGGGGAAGATTAAAATCACAAAACTTGACTAAAAGATTGCATGTGACCTATTAGCAGAGGCAATAATTAAGCATGATTTGCCACTTTCTTTTGTTGAGTATGATGGGTTTCGAAGGTTTGTGAAGTATTTGAATCCTGAATTTCGTTGCATCTCTAGAAATATTTTTGTTTCGGATATTAATGCTATATACTTGAGAGAGAAAGCGAAACTTAAGAAATGTTGTTTCGGATATTAATGCTATATACTTGAGAGAAAAAGCGAAACTTAAGAAAGCCTTAGAAAATACTCCCAATAGAATTTGTTTAACTTCTGATTTATGGACATCATTGAGTAATGAAGGTTACATTTGTTCGACAGCTCATTTTGTTGATGTTGATTGGAAATTAAATAGCAAGATTCTTAATTTTGATCATATGCCACCTCCACATTCAGGAGTCGAAATGGCGGCAAAAGTGCTTGAGTATTTAAAGGAATGGGGAATTGAGAAAAATGTTTTTTCTTTGACATTAGATAATGCATCTAGTAATGACAATATGCAAGAAAATTTGAAATAACAACTTGGTTTTTTGGATGATAGCCTCTTTTGTGATCGTGAATTTTTTCATATCCGCTATTCTGCTCACATACTAAATTTGATTGTTCAAGAAGGTTTGAAAGTAGTCAATGTTGCTTTGCAAAAGATAAGGGACTCTGTTAAGTAACTTAGATATGAGAGTAGGATGAAAAAATTTGAAGAATGTGTGAGACAAGTTGGTAATATTGACACACGGGTTGGTTTGCGTTTTGATGTGTCTACTCGTTGGAATTCAACTTACTTGATGTTAGATAGTGCCATTAAGTATAAAAAAGCTTTTACCCTTCTTCAGTTGAATGATAGGAATTATAAGGATTGTCCTTCAATGGATGAGTGGTGTAGGGGAGAAAAAAATATGTGAATTCCTTGAGCCTTTCTATGACACTACAAATTTGATGTAAGTATTAATTTTTTTTCATCATTTTTCAGTTTTTCTAATATACTCTCTCTGTCCCGGAAAGTTAGTCTTTTTTTTTGTTTTTATTACGAATGAACTTTCCGGGACAGAGGGAGTATATATATATATATATAATATATATCATATTCATTTATAACTTTAAGTTTTATAATATTTTTAGGAATGTTTGGAATATGAGAGTGAAACTGTTGTTATTGCGGGAAAGTCTTAATTGGATCTTTATTTGGAGGAGCCAAAGCTTGAGTTTGCATTTTACGGAGATTTAGATGTCTTGGAGCATTGGAAATGTCAGAAGCATCGTTACCCAATTCTTGCGCGTATGGCATGTGATGTTTTAGCTATTCCCATTACTACAGTTGCATCAGAGTCGTCATTTTCCATTGGTGGTCGTATCCTTACCAAGTATAGAAGTTGCATACTTCCTCGAAATGTGCAATCTCTTATTTGTTCTCGAAATTAGTTATATGGCTTTGGTAATTTTTTATCTCCTTCTATACTTAATGATTATTTAAATGTATTGCTTTATTGTCTTTTACTTGACAATTATCTTCGTGTTTTTATTAAAATGTAGGGGAAATCAATGAATATGAAGATTTTTTAAAAGCATCTTTATCAAGTTTATCAAGTGAAGGGTCGAATGTTGTTGAAGTCGATGATGAATAAAGAATGTGGTTTCAGTTTGTGGTACTTTATTTGTTCGTTTCATTTGTGTCGTCGGACTTAACTGAATGGTCTTTGTCAAGTTGTATTGAACTATTATTGATGTTGGTTTTGTTGGTGGTAGACTCATTAGTCATGTGACTGCTTGTGCTTGGTACAACACTCTCTTTTGGTATAAATTGAATGACACATTATTTGTTCATTCCATGTTGATGCTTGTGCTTGGTGGAGCACTCAGTTTGTGACTTTGTGTAATATGTTGCTGTCTTGCGGGCCTGGAGCCTAGATCATGCCCTTCCTTTTTTTTTTTTTTTTTTTTTTTTTTTTTTAACTAGCAGGTGACTTGCTAAACTCAAAATCACAAAAAAATAAAAATAAAACCTTATTGTAGTCTTGGCCCATCTGGCCCACTAACCCAAGGTGGGTTGGGATGGCATTTGCTCAGCTCGCCAAGAATTTGGGCCAGCCCACCCCGCCCTGTTTGAAGGTGGGCTGTGGTGGGTTGGGCTCAACCCGCCCCACCAGCCCATATTGACAGCTCTACCTTCAGCATAGCATTTTTTTTCTTTACTTTTTATTGTGCTTTCTATTTCTTTTCGTTTTTCCTTATTTTATACAATCCTATCAAATTACATTCTTTCTTGCTTTTTTCTTCTTCTTTTTTTAAAATTTTTATATATTAATTTAAAAATTGTAAATTTAATCATGCAAAAGAAAAGAAATCATCAATTCAAACAGGAGATTTATTAATTTGTATTACGTGTATTTTCTTTGCTCGTATTAAATTAGCTTTTATTACATAGTCCATCCGTCTTAAAATGAATTACTATTTTAAATTTAAGAATCATTTTGAAAATAATGATTTTTAATACAAAAGAGTTGTAAACATTCTTGATATTTAGTTTTAAAAAATTTAGTTTTGAAAAAGTATAATAATATCTGAAAAAAAAAACATTTAGTAACAATATTTTAATATAAAATTTTCAAAAGGCCATTCGTTATAAGACAAAAACAATGATTCAATTTTGGACAAAAAGAGTATATGCTTGATGCTTTCTTATAATTAATTTTCAATATTATCTATATATATATAATATAGGAGAGTTTTTATGAGATCCCACAATAAGCCACATGTAATTTCATGTCATAATTTCATGTGAAATTCTACTCATCACCATCCAATAAGATTGTGACATATGTCGACATTGCATCATAATTCAAATTTCAAATTTCCTATGATATAGCAACAAAATACTCTTAAATTTACGTCATTTAAAATAAATAATTTAATTATCCATCATATTTACTTAGATTAAAAATGACTTGACACAATTGCCCTTCACTATATTCTAATTTAATAAAAAAAAAAAAAAATCCTAATCCTAAGTTTTAAATGTTTTAGGTATATCATTTTTTGTATTTAGTTAGATCAGATTATAATTTGTTTACATTTATAAATATAAAATAAATAGATTAGCAACAATTTTTTTGAATGTATTTATATAAAGTAAATAACAGATAAAATGCTAGACTGACTGACTTAGTAACTCATGAGAAAAAGAAAGATGAATACTTTTAAACAATAAACTCTCATTTTTTGTAATATAATATGTTGTATTTATGGCTTATATTTAATGTTGTATTCTTATTTTGTATTTTAATTTCATATTTTAAGTTATATTTTATTCGTAATTTTATGTCATGTTTTTATTCTATACTTCTTAAGCTCTATTTTAATAATATTGAAAGGATTAATAAAGCTAATAAAAAAAATATTGATACATGAATATGATTCTTAAAATAAAAAGTATATTTTTTCTTTTTTAATCATGTTTGTAAATAGGTAAATCACATTCTTTAAATATCACGCCAAGTATAATAAAATGGTATTTTAAGAATACCAATTTTATTACTAAAAGAATATGAACAATACCTACTTATCTATAATATACACTCTTAAATATTTCATAAGTATGCTCTTTAGTACATATTCTATTCTTCTTATAATAAATGTAGCACTTATCATTTTAGTTTGTCTCAAAATAAATATTAGTAGTTTTTTATAAACAATTTTAGTTTGTCATGATATAATTAGATTAAATAAAAATATTAACAAATCAAATACAGTATTCATTTTGTGGAAAAAAAGAGTAATTAAAAAAAAAAAGTTAGTGTAACATTGTCAAGTCAAGTTGGAAACTTTATACCACATGAAAGGAAAATCAGATAATACGAATCATAATTTTTTTAGTGGCAAGGAACAAAATTAAGTAAAATCAATTATGCCCAAAGAATATGTATGCATGCCCAAATTATGATTATTGCCCAATAATTGTTGATATTCACACACATCAAATTTATGTATTTATTATTAAAATAGATAAATATAACATTTTAAATCATGAATATGAGTGTCCATAAAAATGAGACGTGTGTGAATAGCAACATTCTTAGTCAATATCAAAATAAACTGAATTTACACACATAGCTCATAGACAATATCATAATAATGATTAACTAAAATTACACACATAAAAATAATAAAACAAATACATTTTCATAATGCTTTTAAGATTTTAATTCAACTTTACAAATATATAGAAGGTCAACATTGATTATTTTGTTTTATTTATGTTTGATTTTTTCGTAAAAAATAATAATAAACTAAATCCACAAACTAACACAACAAACTTAACGTGTATAACCTAAAAAATGAGTACACCGATTTATAATCACCCTTTATACTAACCATTTTGTTCCTCAATTATTTAGGCCGGTTAGAAAATCTTGATCTATAACAACTCATTTTATTTTATCTTTTATATTATCTTCATAATTAACAATGTAAGCATCATTTCTAGCTCAATTTTTGAGAGAATTTCAAATGAGGGTTTCATGGGGGATCGTAGAAATGCATAATCTGGACATAACAATAACTTTGAGGAAGGAAAAACGGGGGAAGGGGTTAGTGATATTGTTAGTTAAGGAGATATAATGGAGAAGTGCATCTAAGACATGTTAAGATATCGTGGCTCGCGGCATTGTTGATGAAAGTGACATTTTATTTAAGAGGGGGAGATGTAGGCTGGGGACAGTCGCGTCTGGTGACTTGAATGCTGGTTTGTGGAAGACGAAGAAGGTGAATATTATCTAGAGTTATTAATAATTTATGTTTAAAGTCTTTATTAAGTGAAAAACCATCAAGGCTTGCTAATTTCAAAATTTAGACTATTACATCATCATATTTATGGTATTTATCTCATTAAATTTAATTCATTTTAATAAGTATCATTATTTATAAAGTAATTAATTTTAATATGCTCCGTCGAGTATCGACGGGCTACTTACTAGTCATTAGTTAAAAGACATAACACAAATAGGGATGACAATTTGACCGAACCCGATCCGTACCGAAGGGGAATCGATCAGAAAATTTCGGATATGGTTTACATTTTTAAAGATCCGATCGGGTTCGGATCGGTTTCGGTAGCACCCCTGATCCGATCCGACCCGAACCTGTTAGGTTTATACAGTTTTACTACTACCCCCTCGTGTTATAGAAATATACACATCACCTTCCTTCTATAAGAAAAAAAAAATTAGGTTTAGGATGTTTATTTTTCTTCTCAGTCTCGGCACAAGCACAACGCCGACTCCCCTCTCTCTCTCTCATCGCTCACGTCGTTCCCTACTCTCTCTCTCTCGCTCGTCGCAATCGCCGTTCCCTACTCTCTCCGCGCTCGTTCCCGACTCTCTCTCTATGTGCACTATTTTTAACTCACTCTCTATGCGCCGTTCCCGTTGCCTGTACCGGTGCCCATGGTTTAACGTCGTTCCGTCGAAGTCTACTACTACTACATCTCCAACAAATTTCATCTCTATTGAGGTGATCTAACAATTCTTAGCCATTGAATTTCAGTTTTTGTTTGTTTTGTTTGATTGATTAGTTTAGCTTCCCCAATTCCCCCAAATCTGTCAAACCTAGGGTTTTCTTGGAACCTGAGATTCGGATCAGTTCGGGTCTCGGATCGGAGCACGGATAGTCAATATTCGGATCGGATTTGGTAGAGGGGTTCTGATGTTCGGATTGGATTCAGATCACGTATGATCCGATCCGAACCCGACCCGTTGCCATCCCTAAACGCAAATTATATTTTATAATATCTTAATAAGTGTTTTTACTTTCTATCAACCAAAACCATAAGCAATTTTAAAGCAGCTAAAACAAACAGTAGTCAATTAATCAGCTATCAACAATAAGTCATCAGCCGTCAGCAATAAGTTTTCAGCTATCAGCCATCAGCTGCGACAAACGAGGCGTACTTGGAGGGACAACTAGAATGTGACTTTTATATCCATATGGGACCATACTGTGATATTAGTGGCAAACACAAGTGAGGTTGTTCACCTTTGAAAGTATATGGCAAAATGGTAAAATTCTATTGTGTCAATATCATAGTTAATTCTTCAAAAAAATAAAATATCATAGTTAATTAATGGATGAGATGGGGGAAAACTGATTTTTTACTATAAAATAACTTCAGTATGGTAAAGAGTATATGTTATAGCTAACGATTAGTTGCATGTTATAATGGATGACTTACATATTATTAGTTGCATTGTGTGCAACCTCACATCCAATACATATCCTTAAAAAATGGGGAAAATGCTAGCGCACTCCTTTTTGGCTAAACCAAGGAACATCCATTCATTTAATTTCAACCTTATTCTAGTATTTATTGGAGGCTATCTATCTCATACTGTTGGGTTATGGAATACTACATCTGTTTTAAAATAATTTTCTCATTTGATTATTCAATCTTTTGAAGGATATGAACACTTGTTTCACTGGTCATGTCTTGTTTATGCAGTACTTTTAAGCCTAAAATATAGTAATGACAAGTGAGAAGATCATTTCAGGACAGAGTATAAACTAACGAGGAACTTGATTGGGTAAAAGTCTAAATTTTGAAGGAGTTAGAGTTGAAGTCAAAGTACTCAAGGAAAAGAAAAGAAGGGAGACCAAAGTCACGGAGGAGCATTCTAGAAGGCATATGGCCGCTTAGTTCAGTCGCATAGAGGACTGGAAGCTATATGCGGCCGCATAGCCCTGGAGCCAACATTATTAATTTCCTATTCTACTCGGGATAATGGCTCAAAATAAGTTGAAGGCTTTTGTGCAAACCCAATATAAACATGGATGGCGGCCACAAACAATGTATGCTTGTGGAGAAAGCTAGGATATACAAGAGAGCCAACATGAACACTCCTACAACCTGGTCATGACCGAGAGGTGTGTGTTCTTTTTAGAGGATATATATATATATATATATATATATATATATATATATATAGTAAATCAAACCCAAGAGATAGCAGATAATAATGAACGCAAATAAAAAAGAACACAGATTTTACGTGATTCACCAACAACCTATTGGCTATTTCCACGGGCAAAAGGAAACATATATTATTAATATGGCCGGAGAAACAATTACAAGAAGATGATCACACTAATCTATGTTTGCATGAATTTTGATCACAAAATTCCTAGCTATGCAAAACCCTAGATCTAGAATTATTGATCTCCCTCTCTCTCTTTCAATGGCAATCACCGTGGTGGCTACTAATTTTACAACTAGTATTTATAGTGCTAGAGACCTAAACCAGAAGACAGAAGGAGTCCTTAATTAAATCCCAGAAGGACTTAATTACTTTCCACACATGCCAGAAATCACGCCAAGCCTGGAATTGCATGGTCCGGTTGGACCCAAAACACTACCCGGCCGGATCTTGAGTTTACCAAAAAACCAACTTTCTGACGTAGCTTGGTCCGGCAGGGTCAAGGACCTAGTCCCGCCGGATCTCCCCTATTTGTGCAATTCTTCTTTGTCTTCTCAAAACTTGACTTTCAAAGTCATACTCTAACAATCTCCACCTTGACGTTGAATATCCTTTCTAATAATTCAGATGCACGAACTACTGATATAGACTCCACCTTGAGCTACATCCCTCGTACCAAAAACAAATTTCTCCATCTTTGTGTTCAGTCTGTATTTCGTCAAAGACACTAGATTTATCCTCCGAACAACCAGATTTTTCGCTAGCCTCAGATGTATCTTCTAGACACTCAGAATTTGCCTCACCATACAAACAACTTTGTCCTCTGGACAATCAAATATTTTGCATGCATGTATCTTACGGACACCCAGACGTGCACCAACGGGCACTCAGAATCGCCTCAACGGGCAACTAACAGTCATTCAGATGTGGCCCATGCAGTCGACATTGGATCTTGGCAACCATGATAGATAAAACTGGTGTGTGGTGATCTTCTAGCCTTGGCTTCCCCAGTTCACTCCCGTCCACCTTCTTGTCAACACCTTCACCCATCTCAGAACCTTGGAGGATATACAAGGAACCTTTTCTCTCGCCCTTCAAAATCACATCTGAACCTATGTAGACATCCAGAACTCCACCTTCACCTTTGAAACTGTATCCCTTCTTGTCCAACCGACTAAGCGATATCAGATTCTTTGCTACTTGTGGAACATGTCTCACCTTGTTTAATGTAAGAAATTTATCATCCAAAGTTCTCACCTTTACGGAGCTTGATGGATATGTTTCTACTCATCTAAATTATATACTTCTATGACTTATTAAATGCTCAACTTTGGGTGTTTTTATGGTTTTTGAAGTGTTTATGAGAATAGGGAAGGAGCGAAAGAATGTACGGATTCATGTACGTTAAAGTGTGAAAAGGGATGATAAAGAACGAATCAGAAAATAAAGATTAAGAGATGTGACCTCTAAGAAATCAAGTCCATTGGATAGTAATCGAAAAAATATTTTCAACGATAGTTTACACGTCCAAATCGGAGTTTGTATGAGGAAGTTATGTCCTTCGGAAGTTTGCGCGACAAAAGTACAACAGCAGAACAAGACCAGGCACCCGCCTGCTCCATACCAAGCGCCCGCCTGCTATTTGGGCAGAAAATACAGTAGCAAAAACCCAAGTAAGCGCCCAACTGCTCTAGGGTAAGTGCCCGCTTGACCATAGACTTTAGGGGAATTTCCCAGGGACTTTTGGGGAGTTTCCAAAATATTGTGGGCTTTTCTGTAATTTCCAAAATTCCACAGGCTTTTATGGAATTTTTGTAGGACCTTTGGGGTATTTTTGGAGGAATTTTCAGGAATGATGAAAATCCCAGGGGCTCATGGGGAAATTCCGGCCATCAACTTTATTTATCATTTTTCAACAAGGAATCCTAATGTTTTTCCTATTTTTACACCTCCTTAGCTCTAGTATAAATACCCCCTCCATCCCATTTTAAACTTCAAAATTTTCCATTTTGGGTGCCCCATTTTAAACTTCAAAATCCAAAAAAGAAAGTTATTTATACTTTTTTATTTAGTGGGACCTACATGTCATACACACATAGAGCCGTCAATTTGGGTTTGTCCCGTCGGGACGTCCCATCCCGCCATATAAATGGGACGGGATGGGATAGTATATTCTAATCCCGTATAAAAGCGGGTTTATTTGGGACATCCCGTTTGGGACGCGGGACAAAGCGGGACGGGACGTCCCGCATTTTTTAATTTTAATTTTAATGTTAATTGTTTTAACCTCAAAGATATTTTAGCACTTAATTTTTAGCTTTTTCTTTCAACTATCCATTGTCTTTTTGTGTTGATTAAGCTATTTTATGAAATAAAAAGTTTTGATCTTGTTGGATTGTAAAAGATTAATTTTATGTTTTAAATTTAATGTTTTGGCATCATCTTAGTTATATTTTAGTTTTATAATATTAGCGTCTTCTTGTCCCGCATTTGTCCCGAATTGTCCCGCGTCCCGAGGTAGGATGGGACGGGACGAAGATTTTCCGTCCCGCGAAGAATTTGGGACGTCCCGTCCCGTAATATTGCGGGATTTCATAGTTTCATCCCGTTTTTCCGAATTGACAGCTCTATACACGCAACAACTATCTACTAACTATTCTCTACCCCACTTTCTCTCTCTCCTACCCACTTTCTATACTCACAACACTCTACCCTACTATCAATATTTTATAATATAAAGATTCCCATCTTAATTCTTGTGCCCACTTTTTTTTTGAAGTTTAAGATGAAACGGAGGGAGTATAATACTCCATACACATTATTTTATACATACTTTTATTCAAGATTCAAGGATTGTAATTAAGGATTCATCAATTTAATTCAGGTTTTAATGTTCTTTAATTTATTCTTTGTTCTTGATTTTATGAGTAGCTAATTTCTTAGATTCATGGATTAGTAGTAACAAATACTCACTACAACGAAAATGACTTTTAGCGGCACTTTAAAAAGTGCCGTAAAAAGTGATGTCGGTAATATTTTCCGGTACTTTTTAAAGTGCCGTATTTTAAATAAAAAAAATTGTTCAACTTAACTAGATTCGAACAAAAGACCTCTTGCAAACTAAACACACCTTCTACCGCTAGGCTAAATCATTTTTTTTAATAAATTTTAACATCAAATTATTTATTTCAAAACAAAAACCTATATTAGGGCATTTCTATTATTGTAGTCCATAAAAATCTAACATAAGTAACAAATTAAAACAAAGTTACATGACAAATATGATTAAATTTGAAAATTAAATAAAAATTTCAAAACAAACATCTTGTTTTTAGCGGCACTTTATAAAAAAGTGCCGGAAATTTAGCGGCACTTGTTAAAAAGTGCCGGGAATTAGCGGCACTTATGAAAGTGCCGGGAAAAGCCATTTTTGTTGTAGTGAGTAGATCTCTATGCTATAGATTTAATTCTTCCATTCGATTTAATTCTTTTTCATTAAAATATCCTTCATGCTAAATTCTTTAGTTTCAATTATATATGTTAAGATATAAATTGGCTTTAGAATTATTGGGTATATATTACTGTACTAGCGTGGGTGAGTATACGCTGACCGTTATTTTGATGATAGATTTAATTGAGGACCTAGTGGAAGTCGAAAGGATTTAGGTTCATGTGTTCTTGAGTGCTTCATGAATTTCTTGAATGTTGTATGGACCTAGCGGAAAATATAATATACTCCCTCCGTCCCACCTCACTTGAGACTTTATTCCATTTTGGGCCGTCCCACTTCACTTGAGACCTCCCAAAATGGCCATGATTTTATTATTTTATATTCAATCTACCCCACCCACTTATTCGCTCTCTTAATTTTCCACCACATAATTCATTCAATCAACCTACTATTAACCCCACTCATTCTCTCTCTTCATTTTCTACCACACATTTTCTTTATTTTATTCATTTTTCTTAGTTATTGTGCCCACCTCTAAGGTCTCAAGTGAGGTGGGACGGAGAGAGTAAAAGAAATAATTGTGTTGCAATCCGGCAACCGAACCGTCCCAATTCTTACTATTGTGAACGAACCCAAGAAAAAAATTGATATTGTAATTGATAGCCTAGCATAGAGTGAAAGTATTTGTGAATTCAATTCGTGAATCTATTAGTTAATCTTGCTTTTATTTGTTTCTTAGTTTAATTGTAATTATTGTTGTAGTTTAATCAAATTAATCAAAAGCCAAAATACCCACTATTTGTTTTATCTAGTTTTAATTTACATTCTTGTTAATCCTTCAAGTGGATTCGACCCTTGCTTGTGCATACTACTAGACCGGTAACTAGTACACTTGCTAGGTAATTTTATTTGAGGAATATTTTCTCCATCAGAGCCCATGCCAACTACCTCGCAGACAGATCCATTAGCCATATAAATACGGTCTCCATCCTTCTGCTCGTATGTTGTAAACTGCTTCTTTCTTGAACACGTGTGATAAGAAGCACCTGAATCTAGAAGCCATGCAACTTCCTTTTGCATCTACTTCTAGATCACTAGAATAGACTACACCATTCGTTAGATCTTCAGATTATACCAGATAGCTAAATTTTGATCACAAACCCTAGCTTCAGATCTCCGACTTCAAATGCAAATATCAGACGCAAAACGTTCTAGATGCGTTCTTGGATCACCAACGAACACTAAGACGAACTTCCAAATTCAAATCTACCAGATTTGCTATTGGTAGCACAGATGAGCAATCACTGACTGCTATCAGATTTATTTATTATCGATCCTCTATAGTGAAGAGTTTCAAAATAACCAGGAAAATTCCAAACTCAAATATGTCAGAGGCAACAGAATACAATACCAGATGTGTCCAACCTAGACACCTAGATTTCTGCACAGACCCTGCACGCGGACTGCACGTGCGATGCACGCAACTGCACGCGGACTGCACGTGGTACTGCACGTTTTATGCACGTGATCTGCACGTTTTCTGCACACGATCTGCACATCCAATGCGCATCTTCTACAATAAATAATACCCGTTCTTCCCATCAAACTTGTCAATCTTTGGGTTCATCCCGAAAATCCATCTCATCTTATTGCAGCGGAATGCCCTGATATTTCTTGACTCTCCTTCACGATCGCCTTCAAAATCCCCTTCACAATCGCCCTTTCAATCTCTCGCAAATAGCAATTTAATCGCTCGAAATATCTAACAATCCACGCACGTAATTAGCACGTGAGATCTTAATGCTGATTAGGTTAATTATTGTACACCTCAGATAACACGTCGGCATTTCCGTTATCTAAGTTAACGTCGTTAGGCCATGTTGCACTATTTGTTACAAATGTAGAAAGTACGTTTCATTAAGTTGTCAAATGATAGTACGTTGCATTAATTGTAACAAACACCAAAGTACATTACCTTACTTTGTCAATTGCCCCATTATAAATGAGTTACTTGATTTTAAAAACCTGAAATAAAGATTATGTGCCTTGTTTGTAAAGTCCTGGAAATGGAATGAGTCGTACATTCAGACGGTAGGGCCTAGAATAAAGACAGACATGCATATTCAGGAACTCATAGAAATCAAGTGTGGACTTCTGAACTCTCACTTTTGGTCAATTTTGATTGTCTTATGCAGTAACAAATATATACAAAAGTAGTCCAAACGAATTAAAAAAAATCGATAAGTAGCACAGAATCTGTGACGATAAAGCTGTCAATTAAGAGAAGGAACTCTTTACCTTAAAAACATGCAAGTTAAGGCAACTTAGTGAAGATGTGCAGGGGATTTTAACTGGAAAAAAAAAATGTAAAACGTGAACATGAACATGCATAGAAATATGCACAATGGGACAACAAACTAATTCCCCATGCATCGAGCAGTGTTAATTTAAATTATAATTCAATCAGTGTTCCAAGAAGCTGTGGGATTCCTAGAAAATGGATGAATGAGATGAACTGGAGATAATTAGCATAATCAAAACTTAAGACAGTCCAAAATAAAAAACCAAAACATCAAAACATACTGCGAAGGCGGAAGTGGAGGTCAGCGGTGTCGCGAGAGTTAGCGGCTAACTTGACAAACCTAAGTTTTGAATGAAAATGTAATTTTCCTTCCATAGAAAAAATTATGTTTATTATTTAAAGAAAATATTTTTTGTCACTTAAGAAAATGTTGTTTTTGCTCTTCTTAAACAAAGAAAATGTGCTTCATAAAAAACAAATTTTCTTTATTAGTAATTGTAAGTGCAGAATGTGGTGATACCACAAGTGCTGACCACACTGTCCAAGTGATACCGTCGGACAGTCTGCATATATTTGTATATTTGCTTCATAAATAATTGCTGGACTAATGACTAATATTATTGCAAGGTTTATTGTCTATGTTGGTCCATTTTCAGGTATAACCTATGCTAGAATAATGCAAGGAAGTTAAAAAGAAGTTATGGATAAAATGAGATTTTATCCATAAACATGTGTGGATTTAATTCACAACAAACACATGGGATTTGACCCATTCAAAGGCTGAGTTGTTGATCAATAAAGTACAAGGCGTGGATAGCAAGAAGGTACAAGTCGGGTATGCAAGGACTTGGGCACCAAGAAGTAGCTCCTACAAATATGGACATGTGGAGAAATTCATCCCCAAGGCTCGGCAACTCCACCTCTCCACTCCACCACGTTTTTACCACCTCTCCAAGCCATTATTGGAGTGTTTCCAAGTCCAAGAAGTACTATAAATAGATGAGGAAGTGAAGATGGAACTCAAGGAAATCACAACACACTTTCCTCACACAAAAGTCTTTACACTTTTCCTTGTTTCCTTATAAATTCCCAAAATACTTTTATGTTCTTGTATCGAGTTTTATAAAAGTCTTGGCTAGGTTAGGAATTGTGTTATAGACTTAGTTCGTTCCTAGAAGCTTTCATTGTAATAGCTTTAGGAATTTTCGACCTTGTAATTCTCTCTTATTATTAGTGAAGGTCTCGCCTTTTGAGGCATCCCTCAAGATATATAATTTATATATCTTGAGAAAATTATTTTCTTGTGTGATTTTTCCGCTGCAACTCTTTCCAGAAATTATTTTCTGTTCGTGTGTGTGAGTGCTGGCAGAAGTGATATCGTTGCAGTGACAACACTTTGGATATCACTTCCTTTCTGACTTAAGCCTTGACCCTGCTTTTTCAGTAATACTCACTTTCAAGTTTTTTGGGCATCAAAACCGCGAGTTTGAAGTGACAGAACGACATTTTTAACACACAATTTTACTGTCATATGAGTAGTCTCACCATTCCCTGGAGAAGGACCTATTCACTAATCACTGGTCCATTACTTCTTGCTTGATTTGGAAAAACTGAAATTTAAGATTCACTCTGGTTGATAAAGTCCTGACATGACTCATGGAATCGAGAAGAGGGCCTACTCGCTTTTGGTAAAACCACGGATGTTTGGCTAAGTCGACAGCTCGACATTTAGCCTAAAAAAACTCTATAATTTTCTTAACCACACAATTTTGTAGAGCAATTAAAAATGAAGCTGTAATTAGTCATTTTTACATCGTTTGGAAAAAAAAAACTCAGAATGCATTACTCGTTTGGCTAAGTGACTTGTTTAAGAGAAACAAAAAACTCAGAATGCATTACTCATTTGAAAAAAAAAGACCAATTATTTTCTTTTGTTTGCTCATTTATACGCGAATATGAAACAATATGCAAGAAGGGCCCCAATCCTGAATGTCTTGTGCAGTAACATAAATATACTAAAAGTAGTCCAATGTATATAACTGATCTTAAAATCGCAACAAGCTACACGGATTCTACGAGGACAGATATTTCAACTAAGAGAAGGAACTATTTCCATTTACTTCAAGACTTACAACCTGTCAGAAAACGATATAAGAATGACCAATTACAGCTTCTTTCTAATTGCTTTACAAAATTGTGTGGCTAAGACATCCTAATCTTCTAACTTATAATCTGCTCAAGCAAGAAGTGACATCAGTGAATATATCCTTTGTGCAAGGAATTGTCAAACCACCCATTGGGTGATCAAATCCAAATTCTTCCTCAGCTTGGCTTAGCAACTCCTGGAATAAAGGCTGAGCCAAGAATGATACTGGAATAACAAATCGTTTCTTTTCAAGCTCCCCCACATATACTGCAAAATAGCCTTTTGGAACATCTATAGCTGTGGGTGTTGTGTTGTTTTCGTTAAATGACAACCTTCTAAGCATCTTCTTAGCAGGAAGGATCCGAGGCATCCGAATGGCCATTATATTATAAGGATATATTCTACAGATTCAAGAATGAAAAAGATTATGTTGAAGGACTTTGAGTGAGAACTGTTCTTTAGACTTTGAGTGAGAACTGTTCTTTATAGATGCCTCTGGCAAGTCTAATGAATCTAAAATATCAGAAATGAGAGGTGAAGACTGAAGAGGAACTTGGATAAAGGACTATGAGAGACGATAACATGTGAAAAATAACATGGTTTTGTCTGCCAACTAATCATCAAGAAATCATCATAATTGATAGCTCAACCATACAATATGTAACAATGGTGTCCTACCATTTTGACCCACCAGTTATACATGAGGATTTCGTCAAAATAAGTTGTTTTGCCTTGATCTCGCTATCATTAGTTTAAAGTGATAGGCTAATAATGTAAGTTATGGGGAACACATTGTCCTACCACCTTTCGTACAATTATACAGAAGGTGGATCTTGATGTTTAATTGTACAGAAGCTGGATTAGAAACATGTTTAAGACTGTCTTGACATACAAATAAACAATATGATAACATGCAAGATGTTTTGGCCAATTTTCGACAATTGGACAAATATAAAGGAGTAGGGTACAATGGAATAAAGAACTTTGAAATTCAAGATGTATGAACAAAGGATTTAACGAGGAAAGCCCTTGAACAACTTGTTCGCCGGCATAAAACCTCGAATGATGGAATTTTATTAAGCTTTTGTAGAGGTACAATGAATGAGTGGAAGATACAGAGAAAAAGAGAGTATCAGACGTGAGTATGTGAAAAGTGTGTTGTGTGCGTTACATAAATCGTGTTAGCTATTTAAACTAAGAAGAATTGGCGTAAACTAATCCTTATGGCCTAAAATCTCGGGAAGTTTGTTGCAAGTCTATCCAATGCCGTTGCTGAGAGTCACCCTTTGACGGAGTCTTTTGTTAGATCACGTTCCTTTTGATTGGGCTCCACGATCTGCGTGATTGTTACCTAAAAAATAGGAGCATTTATATCTGCATAATAAACGTGCATGTATAACCAAGTTGTTAGCATCAAGATGCAGGATGCTGGAACAGGCTGATGGCTTTAAGCAAAAAATATGATCTGTTAACTGTGTTCAAGTCGTCGGCTCAGGTTGTCACGTCAGGATGTAAAGTCAACATGTAAAAAGTCAACATGTAAAGTCAACATGTCAACATGTTGAGTCAACATGTAGAGTCAAGATGTAAGATGTAACTTCAGAATGTCAACTTAGGATGTTAGGATGTAGACTCAAGTCGTTATTTCCAGGATGTAGATATAGTGCTGTGAGATTTTTCACCCCAAACACAAGATAAATTAATTTGGTACCTGTTTAGATGCATTTAAGAATTTTAAAGCATAAGGCCAACCAATCCATTCTCAGCTCTTAAAGCTACAACTTCTAAATCAAATGCAAGATAATCCTTTTTGACCTGCAAAACAGAAAACATGAGCAATGGGAAGATAAAATTAGGTCAATTAACAATATAATAACACATGATCTGTGAACGGTAACGTGAACGTGAACCGGAACGTACACAATGGGACAAGATACCTAATCCCTATGCACCCAGCAGACTGCCGTGTTAATTTCAAACTCCAATGTGAATAGTGTTCCAAGAAGCAGTGGAATTCCTAGAAAATGCATGATTAAGATGAACTAGAAATGATTTGCATAATCAAAACTTATGTTTATTCAGTCCAAACTATAGAAACCAAAACATCAAAAAAGACTGTGGAGGTGGAGGTGGAGGCTGTGGGGAGAATCGGTAGCTAACTTGAGAAAACTTTTAGGCCAAATTACGTGTACACCCCCCAAAGTATCCACCAAATCTCACTTTGTACCACAGTTTGAAAAATGGTCTGTTTGGTACTTTGTTATTGAAATTGTTGCACTTTGCTACGTGAAATGCACTTGTCCAGGGAGAAAAGTGGGATGATTTGAAAAATGTCAGGGGTGATGTGGGACGATTTGGAAATTGAAGTACGAAATACTCCTTTTTCAAACTGGGGTGCAAAGTGGAATTTGGTGAATACTTTGGGGGAATTATTGTAATTTGGCCTAACTTTTATATGAAAATGAATTTCTATAACTGGGGATACTGGTTTTCAATCTCCAACAGAGTTACTATTTGCAACAACTGTTGGAGCAATTATCCCATATCGGGAATCAACTAGCCAAAGCCTGACTATATAAAGATCCAGGGCCACTCCTCCCATAGCAAATTGGTTTTGAGATGGAACCTCAGACTTTATCATGGTATCAAAGCTGACCCTTTACACGTGCGAGCCCAAAGTTCGGCCCACGATGATCTAGCCCCACGTCACCCAATTATATGTCCACGCGTAAGCCCAAAGTTCGGCTACGCGTGAGGGGGCGTGTTGGATAGCGGGAATCAACTAGCCAAAGCCTGACTATATAAAGATCCAGGGCCACTCCTCCCATAGCCAATTGGTTTTGGGATGGAACCTCAGACTTTATCAACAACAACATCAAACTTTAAAAGATTCAATTACTAAAAAAAGTCCTGAAATTTTAAGATTCACCTTGGCTGACAAAGTCCTCAACGTCTTTTGCAGTAAAAAAAATTATAATAGAAGTAGTCCAAATGAATAAAAATGAACTTAAAATGGCCACAAGTAGCACAAAATCTATGATGACGAATATTCAATCAAGGGAAGAAAATATTTTCCATTTGCTTCAAAATTTACAACAGCTCAGAAAAAGCTATAAAGATGACTAATTACAGCTTCCTTTCTAATTGATTTACAAAATTGTGTGGCTAATACATCCTAATTTTTTGAATCATAATCAGCTCAAGCAAGAAGTGACATCAATGAATTTATCTTCTGCGCAAGGAATAGTCAAACCACCCATTGGATGATCAAATCCAAATTCTTCCTCAGCTTGGCTTAGTAATTCTTGAAACAAAGGTTGACTCAAGAAGGAAACTGGAATCACAAACCGTTTCTTTTCCTGCTCCCCCACATAGACTGCAAAATAGCCTTTTGGAACATCTATAGATGTGGGTGTTGTGTGGCTGTCGCTAAATGACGACCTTCTAAGTATCTTCTTAACAGGAAGAATCCGAGGCATGCGAATAGCCATGATTTTTAAGGATATATTGTAAAGGTTAAAGAATGAAAAAGATTATGATGAAGGAGTTTGAGTTAGAACTGTTCTTCAGAGCGTGTGAGGATTTGTGTTGTTAATGAGATCAGTTTTGTGGGTACTTATAGATGCCATTGACAAGTCTATGATTCTCAAATATCAGGAATGAGTGGTGATAAGGCCTATGAGAGACAATGACATGTGAAATATAACATGGTTTTGTCTGCCAACCAATCATCAAGAAGTCATTATATTTGATAGCTCAACAATACATCTTAGAACAATGGTGTCCTACCAATTTGAGCCACTAGTTATACGGGCTCGTTGATAATGGTTGGGCCAATATTTGTATCCCTATGCAGATGGAAAGGGCAAGTATAGTTGTGGAAGCTCCTCAAAGCCAAGTGGTTTTGCTTTGATCTCGTTATCAATAGTTTGAAGCACTAGGCTGATGATGTAATTCATTGATAACACCATGTCCTACCGCCTTCTGTACAATTGTACCGAAGGTGAATCTTGATATTTCCATTTGAGTGTACCTCATAATTGAGTTCTGGTCAACCATCAGAAGAAGAGCGGCAGCAAAGGTTCAGGTCAAACTCTGATCCTTCTTACTTGATTATAAAAACCTGAAATTAAGATTCTGTGCCTTGCTTGTAAGGTCCTGGAAATGGAATGAGTCGTAAATTCACACAGTAGGGCCTAGAATCAAGACACACTTAGTTATTCACAAACTCATAATCCCTCCGTCTCAGCCCTACCCTGGATTTGCACATTTATTAAGAAAACAGTAAAAAAGAATAAACAACACAAGTGATTCAAAACATTCATAATTCTAGTGGGTGAAAAGTAAGTTAGTTAGGTATTGGCTTTTTTTTTTTTGTAATTATACAAGCATTATAAGGACAAATATGTCCAATACTATGCATAACTTTCCATTTTGGGATTGATACTCTTAGTCTAGGACATACTAAAAAGGAAAGTAGGACTCTTACTCTAGGACAGAGAGAGTAGAAAACAAGTGTGGACTTCTGACCTTCTCACTTTTTGGTAAAATCTTGAATGTCTTCTGCAGTAACAAAAAAAATACAAAATGTAGTCCAAACGAATAAAAATAATACTAAAAAAAGGTAAGTAGCATAGAATCTGTGACGATGAAGTTTTCAACTAAGAGAAGGAACCCTTTTCCATTTGCTTAAAAGTTTACAGATGGTTGGAAAAAGCTGCAAAAAACTACTGTTTACAACTTCCTTTCTAATATAGTTACAAAATTTGTTTGGCTAAGACATCCTAATCTTTTGACTCATAATCTGCTCAAGCAAGAAGTGACATCAGTGAATATACCCTCTCTGCAAGGAATCGTCAAACCACCCATTGGGTGATCAAATCCAAATTCTTCCTCAGCTCGGCTTAACAATTCCTGGAATAAAGGTTGACTCAAGAATGATAGTAGAATTACAAATCGTTTCTTTTCCTGCTCTCCCACACATATACTGCAAAATAGCCTTTTGGAACATCTATATCAGTGGGTGTTGTGTTGTTTTCGTTAAATGACAACCTTCTAAGCATCTTCTTAGCAGGAAGGATCCGAGGCATGCGAATGGCCATTATATTGTAAAGATATGTTCCACAGATTCAAGAATGAAAAAGATTATGTTGAAGAACTTTGAGTGAGAACTGTTCTTTGGAGTTTGTGAGGATTTGTGTTAAACGAGATCGGTTTCGTGGGTACTTATAGATGCCTCTATCAAGTCTATGATTCTAAAAAATCATGAAATGAGTGGTGAAGAGGCACTTGGATAAAGGACTTTGAGCGACAATTAGATGTGAAATATAACATGGTCTTGTCTGCCTACTAATCATCAAGAAATCACCATAACTGATAGCTGAACCATACAATTCAGAACAGATGGTGTCCTACAAACCTAAGCCACTACTTATATGGCCCTTTGATCATGGTTGACCACTTGTCTTACAAACATGTTTTTACATACAATATGATAACATGTAAGATAAGCTAGTTTGGTACCTGTTTAGATGTCTTTAATAATCTCAAGTCAGACTGCCAACCAATCCATTCTCACCTCTTAAAGCTACAAATTGCTCAATCAATTGCGATCATCTGTTTTGACCTGCAAAACAGAAAACATGAACAATCCCTATTAGTGTAATTCAGGGGGATACCATGTCCTACCACGTTCCGAACAAGTAACATAGCCACTATTGATCATAAATCAGTATCCAACTTCAAGACTATTTTAATTGAAGATTATCTGCTAGTGGATCCTGAAGTTCTGTTAGGATTGATGATCTAACAATTACTTAATCTTGCAAAGATTAATGCACAAAATAGCAAAGAGAAAGCAAAATTGAAAACAAAGAACACAGAGATTTACGTGGAAAACCCTTCTAACCAAGAAGAGTAAAAAACCACGGGCGACGGAGAACAATCCACTATAATCAATCAAGAGTACAAGGAGATGACAAGGTGATAATCAATCACACAATCTCACAATCCCTCAATAATGAATAACCCTAGCTTTCTCTCTATAAACCCTCTCAAGGCTGCACAACACAATAATAATAAGAGCAGCAGTTTTTATATAGGGAGAACTCCGTTTTTGTCCATCGTACTTTGGGTCGTGTGTCACTTTTACCATCGAACTTTATTGTTTTCATTTTTACCATCGTGCTACAAACAATGGTGTCATTTTATACCAAATTCGATAATTTAGACCCAAATTTGTTTCAATTTTACCATCGTACTGCAAACAATAGTGTCATTTTACACCCAAATTTGGTATGAAATTACACCATTGTTTGTAGTACGATATTAAAAATGAAAAAAATAAAGTTCGATGGTAAAAGTGAAACACGCCTTAAAGTACAATAGACCAAAACGGAGTTTTCCCTTTTATATATAACACGCCTAATTCAAACCCTAGCCGGATTTGACCCAGCCCAGCCCGTCACTTGTGCAGCCGCCCAGTTTTAGTTGTGCGGTCGCCCAAACAACCTGAAACGAAACTGGACTTAAACAAGGCTCTCTGTGCGGTCGCCCATAATACTGTGTGCGGCCGCCCAAAACTGTTGTCTACGATATTTTGCCCAGAATAATTGAGAGTCACCCAATAATTCTCCACCTTGATGATCAATCCCGAAAAAGCTAGTAAACCAAGGGAACATCTCTATCTCTATCTCCGCCGCCCCGCCCCAAAGGGCGTCAATGACTAGTAACCCCAACTAAGTTCAAGCAATGCTCGAACTTAGCAATCTGCATAGGTTTTGTCAGCATATCCGCTGGGTTGTCAACTGTATCAACCTTCTTTAGGACCACTTCACCATTCGCTATTGTAGTCCTCACGAAGTGATACTTTATATAATTGTGCTTCGTTCTCCTATGGAAATAATTCTGATTCTTTGCCAAACAAATAGCACTTTGGCTATCACTGAAAACCTCAGGAGCACCTTGAACAATACCAAGTTCACAAACCAAGCCACCAAGCCATTTGGCTTCCTTGACTGCCTCTGTTATAGCCATATACTCAGCCTCGGTAGTAGACAACGCCGTGACTTCCTGCAATCCAGATTTCCAACTAACCGCGGAACCACCAAGACAAAACACATACCCCGTTGTAGACTTTCTGTCATCAAGGTTTCCGCCCCAATCTAAATCAACATACCCAACAAAACCATCACTGTTCTTGCCATATACAATGCACAAACCTGGTGTACCACTCAAGTATCGCAGAATCCACTTGACAACATTCCAATGCTCCTTCCCCAGATTCCCCATGTATCGACTCACAACGCTCACTGCCTGAGCGATATCTGGTCGAGTACAAACCATAGCATACATAATACACCCAACAACATTTGAATACGGAACACGTGACATATAATCCATATTATCTTTAGACTTGAGACTATCTAAAGAAGATAACCGAAAGTGAGATGCTAAAGGAGTACTTACAGATTTGGCATCCTTCATATTGAATCATTCCAGAACCCTCTTAACATACTTTCTTTGAGACAAGTACAAGAGTCCCTTCTTTTGATCCCGTTCAATCTCCATGCCCAGAATCTTCTTTGCAGCACCTAAATCCTTCATCTCAAACTCACTTTGCAGCATCAATTTCACCTGGTTGACATCATTGATATCTTTTGCAGCCACAAGTATGTCATCGACATATAACACAAGATAAATCAATGTTCCATCACTACAACCCTTCAAGTAGACACAACTATCAAATTCACTCATAGCAAAACCATGGATAACCATAAAAGTGTCGAACCTTTTTGTTTGCACCCCAGAAGATTCCCGCTCACCTTTTTGATTTGAGAGTCACCATAATGTTGTTTAACGGAACACAGACCGTTGAGATTCTTGAGTTCGGGGGTTAAGTTATGGATTGGGAAGGTCAATGAGCACCCAATCCACCCAATCTAGGATTGGTTTTGCTTAGGTATTTTTAATCAAATAAAGAACAAGTAATTAAAACAAATAAAGCCAATAATTAATTTCTTAATTATTGGAATGTCGGATCATGTGCTTCGAGACCATCTCCATGGATTTGAGAGGCTCTAGGATGATCCTTTTGATGGGAGTACACCACTCTAAAGCAAAGAAGGAGATGAGAAGTAGAGATTAAAAGCGTAGGAGTTTACCTAAAGCATTCTTGAGATTCCAATTGATGGCCTTGACTAAGGCCTTGATGATCCAAGAGTTTTGTGATGTTTGTGACTTGAAAAGATGAGTTTTTGATGGTGTTTTGGTGTGAGAGGAGAGGAAAAAATGGATTATTGGGAGATAGTCTGATTAAAGAATTGTTAACCTCTATTAGGATGACTAGGAACTATTAACTAGCATTATGAGAGTCTAGGGTTAAAAGACTCTTTATTTAAAGGTTTAGATTGCTTAGGGACCAAGCCAAGGAGGTGGAGAGGTTTAATTAGGTAAGAAAATCAGTAGGAAACCTCCAGGAAGTCTCCTATTAGACATTTCCCGGTTTAGGAGAGTGTTGGCCAAGAAAGAGATCGGGACGGAGAAGGAAAGTGAATCAGACTCGCAGACAGAGGAGATGTCTCGTACGAGGCATCCAATGTAAAATTACTGTTTTATCCTTGTCTAAAGTTTTGTTGTCCAGTTTAGCCCCTAACTAACGGAGTCAGTTAGAAACTTAACGAAACATGTCAAAACTAACGAGTTTTCATCAAAATACAAAGGCGAGACACGAGAGTAGTGTAATCATAAATTTGAGTTCAAAATGGGGTGTCTACAGAGCCCCTCGGCGATGATACTTATGGAAGAAGTAACGTCGTCGATAGAAAAGACACCATTTAGAACTTTGGGTATGGTCCTGCTATAAAGCTGCCTACGTATTCCTTGGAAGGAAATCAGACCAAACGTAGTTTGACTCTGAAAACACGCAAAAACGGAAGTTTGAGGTATTTTGAAAATCATTTTGAAAGCAATACTGCGGTAAGTAAAGTTTAGAGCTTAGAGAGTAACCCATACTGAGGAATCAATGTCCTTGACCCAATTCTGAATATACCTTCTGTTGCCGATGGAGTGTCGCGGTTGACGGTAGTTGTTAGGGAATATCCTCTTTCAATGCACCTACATTAAAAGTACTGGATATTATCCTCTCTCAATGGCCGAAATTGATCGAGAGTACTGGATCCCTAGATGTTCTCTTCCAATGGCCTTAGCTGATCAAAAGTACTGAACATGTCCTCTTCCAATGCATCATTGAAAGTACTGGACGATTTGATGCCGATTCCGGACTTTTTAGAATATCCTGAATATCCTCTCTCAATGGCCGTAGCTGATCGAAAGTATTGGACATTATCCTCTCTCAATGCTCTTACATTGAGAGTACTGGATGCAGAATCTCTTGATTTGTTGTAGATTTGTAGACTTCTAAATATCCTCTCTCAATGGCCGTAGTTGATCGAAAGTACTGGACATTATCCTCTCTCAATGCTCTTACATTGAAAGTACTGGATGAAGAATCTCTTGACTTGATGTAGATTTGTAGACTTCTGAATATCCTCTCTCAATGGCCGTAGCTGATCAAAAGTACTGGATATTATCCTCTCTCAATGTTTTTACATTGAGAGTACTGGATGCAGAATCTCTTTTGTGACTGAATTCTCTGGGGATCATTTGATCGCTGCTGAAATATATATATATATATATATATATATATATTTAGCACGAATTGGTTCTTGTACCTGTTAATACAACAAGTAGAACCTATTCTAGTAAGCAATTTAGCTTTGATTTTAGTTTATAATTGGACTCATGTGGCGGTGACAAATTTATGTGCGTGCCCGGTCGGTCAACCTTGGTGTAAGTAGTGTGAATAGCATGGATTCATGACGAGATGTTTATTAGTGATGAACTGTATGTGTTGATTTGTGTGTGTGTGCGGGGACCTATTTTGACAAGTTGGGACCTAATCAGGTTTTCTTCAGAGATGATGCTACGGAGTTTCCTTGATGGTTGTCTCGAGATGATCCGTCCAGATCGTTCCTTTAGTCATGTTGTGTCAAGGGAGACAACTATTTGTCTGACAACCAATGATGTGCAAGCTCTAAGTAGGCTAGGCGTACTTTTGAATCACTCTAGAATTCCATGTCCGAAAGTCTTCGGTGAAGGTGATGAGAAACATTATCTATTCCCCCAATTTTATCTCATGCTTTGGTCTAAGTCAAGTCCCAAGAATCTTGCATGTTGTAGATGACTTCATGAACAGGCTTATGAGGATGTTTAATTTGAAGAAGAGTGCTCTCCCGCTTGATTGATTTGAGGGAGGTTGAAGAAGAGATGATTTGAAGAATGTTCTCCCTATATTTTTATTATTATTGTTTTTGTGACGCACCCTGATTTTTGCCTAGACCGCCCTTTCGGATTTTCAATCTAGCGGGCAAATCTTTTGCATCTCTTTCTATTTATATTTTTGTTAGGGGTGAGCAAAAAAACCGATAAAAACCGTTAACACCGTTAACACCGAAAAACCGAATCCGAAAAAACCGAAACCGATCCATTTGGGCCGGTCCGGTTAGTGTAAATTAAAAAACCGAAATATTCGGTCCGGTTTAGGTTTTTGAATTTCAGAAACCGTTAAGAAACCGAACCGAACCGATAAGGTTAAACTACGTCGTTTTGTTTATACTATATATACTGTTTCTCTTCCTTTTATTTTCATTTTTCAGTTTTCCACACCCACACCACGACTCCTCACTGAAATGCGATGCCCTAGCTAAGTCGAGTAGTCGACGACGGTGCTACATCAACATCGATTTCCGATTCCGATTTCGTCTTCGCAGAAACCACAACCCTAGATCCAGTCCACGCCTAAACCACAACCCTAGTTTCTTGTCTTCGCCGAGCCGCCGACACCCATCTTCACCAATTTCGTTCCATCGTCGGCGAACCTTCCGGTAAATGTCTCCCTCTATCTTAGTTTCTTTTGTGTTTGGAACTGCTTGCATTTGATTCAGATGTGAAAGAAACTGGGTCTTGAATATAAATTGATTTCTTGATTGGGGTTTTTGATGTTTAAACTGTTGTCTTGTGTTACGATTTTGATTTGAATGCAGTTAATTTTACTGTGATCTTAAGACTTAAGTTGTGTTCTAGCAATTGTCAACGAGCATACAGATGTTGTGCCTGCTGGTGTTATGTGCTGAATGAATGTCATATTCTTTTACCAAATTGGCTTATCGTTTTCTACATCATCAAAGGATTTTGGGATTTTGATTGCTTTTGCTTTCATTATCTGTTTGTTATACTTGTTCCTTTACTTTTGGAGTTTAATCAACATATCGTACAGAGATGAAAGATTTTTCTTCTTGTTTTAGGCTTGTACATCGAAGGTTGTTACAGCTCTGAAAGCTTTTAGTTTTACATTCATATTCGTTGGGGCCTTCTTCAGGGAGGTAGGGGGTGGGATTTATGGTATGTTGATATTAGTGAGGATGTGGGAGTATTAAAGGTTTAAAACATCATGGATTTTGAAAGTGTCGTTGGTTTTCTCTTCAATGGTCATTGTTTCATTGATATGGTGTAATAAAATGTGCAAGCACCTAATTATTGCATTATGTCTCTTGTTTTCAGTTGTTGAAGGTTATGTAGAAAAAAAGCTTTGTGGATTGCTGGAGCTGTAATACTGACAAAAGGGCTGACGCTATAGGTAAATAGAAATTTTCACCCTGTTGACTTGGATTTAACTCTGGCTTTCGAATTTCAATACCCTGCCTGTTCTTAATCATCATCTTCTTCTATTCAAGTAGTTCTCAGAAACTCCTTCTGAAAATTAATGAGAAGGAACGTGAATGATTTTATTTAGTAAGAGGCTCGCGGTTGTTCATGATTTTCAATGGTAGCTTTCACCTTTGAGCCTGTTTGATGTTTTTTACTCCTTTCCCCAATTTTCTTGCTTGTTTATGTTCATAATTTTACTTTTCGTTTTGTCCCTAAGGAGGTTGGAATGTACTTTCTGTACAAGTGGACACCTGATACTTGGCCCCTTGATCTTGATCTTGATTAAAGGCCTAAATAATTTGTTTTTTTTTTCAATTATGCAGGAAGGAATGCTGAATTTTTGAAGTGTTGAAGAGGTCTCTTTTGAAGTGTAGAAGAAGAGGAGAATTTTACCGTTTGTAATTCTCCTTATGTTTAACAACTTATTTTGGGATATAGATTGATTTATTTAAATTTGTAATATTCTAAGATCATTTCAAACATGTTACTTTATGATTTATATGTAGTCTTACCTATGGATGGATGAATGTTAATTTTTATGAGTCAACTATATGTGTAAGCCTTTTCAATTCATTTGGATGGTCCATCAGCTTGGCCCGACAGGCCCAACAAGCCCAACAAGCCCAACAAAGGCCATTAAAGCCCAACAATCCATTAAGAAACCGAACCAAACCGAAACCAAACCGAAACCGGATACACCAAACCATTAAGAAACCGAAAATTAATGGTGCCGATTTGCATAAAACGATAATTATTGGTTTGGTGTCGGTTTTACCCTAAAACCGAACCAAACCGGCCCGTGCTCACCCCTAATTTTTGTGATGCACCCTGATTTTAGCCTAGACCGCCCTTTCGGGTTTTCAATCTAGCGGGCATCTCTTTTGCGTCTCTTTTCAATTTTTTTTTTGACAAAGTATGTACTCGAAGATGACTCAGAGAGGAGAGTAGTTTTGTCTCTTATTGGGAAAGAGACATGCAAGATTTTTGGGTTTGAATGTATTAGGCATTTTAGCTACCGACTTGGCTTTCGGGAAGTGTATTCCAAGCATCGACTCAGTGGGGATATCGCACTTTGTAGTGAGAGTAAGAGGCATAGTAGATAGCCCCTAGTGCGGATTTACTTTAACGAGTTCGTACATCTTGAATAGGAATTGGAAGGGGACGGAAAGAATAAAAAGCCCCTAGCCTTGATGCTTGGATTTCAAAGAGAAGTGTATGAGAGAGGAAGACCCTAGACTCAACAGTGAACGCTGCTTGGCTCAAAGTACTAGAAAGATAGTTCTACCTTTAATGGACCCTAGTATTTATTTTTGATGTCTCAAGTGTTTGTTCAATTCATTCTTGCAAGTGAATCATCTAGAAATGTCTTGACAAGTTTTGAGGAGAAGGCCTAATCATTAGTGCGCCATTCGGATTTCTTCATGGATGATGGAGACGATCTTCAAGTTAAAAGTCTCATTTTTTATTCATTTGGATTTAATCTTCATTGTAGGAGGAGATGAGAGGCCTCCTTTTTGACTTCATTATGTGTGGTTGAAACTCCTTCTTTGTAGGGTTATGAAACCTTGAGAGTTTTTTTTTTTCTACTCTCAAAGCTTAAATTGAGTAGCCCCACTTTTGTTTGGGAATGATAATGCCTTTGGCTTTTTTCAATTGTGGTCCTTCGACTTCTGCCATGAGCGCAGTGATAGTAATGTGTAGCCCCCAGGCCTTCTTCCCAAAACTTGTTTAGACATTTCTATTATCAATTGCAAGGTTTTAGATTAAAGACAATTATTGTTTGCGGATCCATTTCATGAATTAGAGAGAAATTCAAAAGGTAGAACGACCTTAGAGTAGTGTATAGGAATAAGAATGACTTTTATTAATAACTTGAATTCAAAACAGACTCGATAGTTGACACAGACTAGAGAGGGGGAGAGATGGACTAGAATGACAGAATGACTCTTCGAGTTCATACTAGGAAATTAAAAACCTATTCTATTTCTAGGGAGAAAGGGAGAGGATTGATAGTAACACTTGGTATCTCTATTTCCTTCTTATCAATGAGGTCTTGGATGACATCCTTTAAGCGGCGGTAAGATTTGGTGTCATGGCCGGTGGCTCTGTGGAACTTGCAGAATACGATTGTAGTGATAGTTCGCCTTGTGAGTAGTCCCTTCTTCAAGCTTTATTTTGCCTTCCTTTAAGAGGATTTCAAGGAGACCCTCTTGAGTAACCCCTTCAAGATTATCGTAGTGCTTTGTCGTTCCCATCTTAGTAAATTTGGATATATTAGGGTCACAGAGCCGCCTCTTCTTCTTGGGCGTGGTTGTTTCACAATGGGCTTCGGCCTCCTTTCTATAGCATTCCTTTTGAGCTTGCAAGGGTGCTTGAAGTGTGCCGATCTTACTCTCGTAGAACTCCTCTTGATTTTGTATACGAGTTTGGAATGCCTCAATCTCTTTCTTGTGACACTCTTCTTGGGCTTGTAGGCAATTGTGAAGGATTGCGACTTCTTTCTCATAGTACTCCCCTTGGGTTTGTAAGCGAGTCATAAATTCTCCCTCCATTTTTATCTTGAAGTCAGTGTTTAGGCAGTGGCGCCTACTTCGACCATTTGACTTCTCCTTTTAGTCGGGTCTTGAGATCATGGGCCTCTTGTGTAGACTTGGTGTCGGACATAGTGTTGAAAGGGTTTGGAATGATCTAATTGCGATTCGGACGTACCTAACGGTCTAGAGATTGTTAAACCCAGATTAAGGTCCCCACAAGTCGGCTTTATGAGGTGTATAGACTTAGGAGTGAGTGAAGGTTGACCAAACAAGCACAGCACAGAAACTGTCACGGACAGAAGGGAGACATCCTTGTCTCGTACGAGGCATCCAGCACAGAACACAGAATTACAGTCTTTTAATCCTAATTTTGGTCGGACAGAACTTAATCCATTTTAAGAGGTTACTATCTAGTTCATCCTGGAACAGTGGATTCTGTCACCCTAGAATATGAGCCCCTTGTTTTTCACCTGTATTGCACTCTCCCAAACGGACAATTTGGGCAAAGGTCCCATATTCTCATCGGAATCCACCATTCAATTTAGCCAAACCTAAGTGATTTCGTAATTGTTTTGCACTTTGTTAAACAACGTCATTTATGCAATCAAACCTTATGAATTCTTGTTTAGGGACAACCGAAAGAGACTTTGTTGAACGTAAGATCTTGACGATGAGAGAGACTAGACTCGAATCCTCGTAGAAAAATACTCATCTCACCATCGCAACCCTTTGTTTAACAATTTTCGAAGGGACATTCGTCAAGAATTCATGAAGGGAGGATTATAGATTGTATGAAAAGAGTTATCTTTGGCAAAGATTAAAACAATCCTAAGAATCAAACCGACCGGTCACAAGGTGTGTCCTATTGACTAGTATGTATGCATGAGGTTGATACAGGGCTTATGGCTAAGGCTCCCCATGAACACAGTCTAGGAGCGTGTCACGGAGTGGGTACACCATCTTTGGAGAGACTGGCGAGTGCCACTCGTAGAGTGGGGGTGCTGACCGACATCCGTCCTCCGATTGGGACACGGGTTTATAGGGTATGTCGTGCAATTAATCTACATGAGTTCACGTGTGTGAGAGTTAAGTTCTAGATGTCAAGGAAAAATAGAGATTTTTTTAAAAGCAAGTAAAAGATTGACCGGACCAAAGTGGTTGCCTACGTTTCTCTCAATCTTCAGAAAAGAAAGAGAGTCTCAGGTCAACGTAGTTCGAGTTTGAAAATATCTTTTGAGAAGAGAAGGAGCACGTAAGCACGTAGGAGCACATAGAAGAGAGGGATAGATGTACTCACAGTGCTTGCATTATTACCCATTAATGGGTGCAAAATAAACTAGGGGATGAGTAAAGTAGTCACCCCTAATTTTTTTTTTTATACTCCGCTGCAAAAGATGTTAGCTAAAAAACAATACATGCATATGACATAAATCATTTATTGCACATATGGGGACGGAGTAAAACAAACAAAGAAAAGTTTTTTTCAAGTCCAGGGACTAATCTGAAATTTTTGAAAATATGGGGCTGTTGTGGAATTTTCTGGAACTCAGGGACCATTCTGTAGTTTTAGAAGTGCAGGGACCAAACTGTAATTTTTTTTTTTTTTAAACAGCCGCCAATTTTTTTTTTATTTACTGATGGCCTAATCATTACTCATGATTATCCAATGATTGCAAATGATTAAAAGGAGATTTAATCATAAGCAATTATTGGTGGATGACACAATGATTAAACATTAATTTTCCCGAATCAAAGAATGTTTGGCGGCTTAAAAAGGGAATGCCTCGTACGAGGCATCCGATGTCTCGTACGAGTCATCCATTCCGAAGCCCAGATTTAAAACAGAACATATTTAAAACAGAACAGTCCGAAAATTCACAGGAAAATTCAGAAAAAATATATTTTTACCAGAAAATTACAGAGATTAAAACCACCTAATTTGTACGTAAGTCTAACCCACTTAATTTATCCCCAGTGGAGTCGCTACTGTTTGCACCCGAGAAGATTCCCGCTCGCCTTTTTGATTTGAGAGTCGCCACCATGTTGTTGAACGGAACACGGACCGTTGAGATTCTTGAGTTCGGGGGTTAAGTTGTGGATTGGAAAGGTCAAGGAGCACCCAATCCACCCAATATAGGATTGGTCTTGCTTAGGTGTTTTTAATCAAATAAAGAACAAGTAATTAAAACAAATAAAGCCAATAATTAATTTCTTAATTATTTGAATGTCGGATCATGTGCTTCGAGACCATCTCCATGGATTGGAGAGGCTCTAGGCTGATCCTTTTGATGGGATTACACCACTCTAAAGCAAAGAAGGAGATGAGAAGTAGAGATTAAAAGCGTAGGAGTTTACCTAAAGCATTCTTGAGATTCCAATTGATGGACTTGACTAAGGCCTTGATGATCCAAGAGTTTTGTGATGTTTGTGATTTGAAAAGATGAGTTTTTGATGGTGTTTTGGTGTGAGGGGAGAGGAAAAACGGGATTATTGGGAGAGAGACTGATTAAAGAATTGTTAACCTCTATTAGGATGACTAGGAACCATTAACTAGCATTAGGAGAGTCTAAGGTTAAAAGACTGTTTATTTATAGGTTTAGATTGCTTAGGGACCAAGCCAATGAGGTGGAGAGGTTTAATTAGGTAAGGAAATCAGTAGGAAACCTCCAGGAAGTCTCCTATTAGATATTCCCCGGTTTAGGAGAGTGTTGGCCAAGAAAGAGATCGGGACGGAGAAGGAAAGTGAATCGGACTCGCAGACAGAGGAGATGTCTCGTACGAGACATCAATGTCTCGTACGAGGCATACAATGTAAAATTACTGTTTTATCCTTTTCTAAAGTTCTGTTGTTCAGTTTAGCCCCTAACTAACGGAGTCAGTCAGAAACTTAACGAAACATGTCAAAACTAATGAGTTTTCATCAAAACACGAAGGCGAGACATGAGAGTAGTGTAATCATAAATTTGAGTTCAAAATGGGGTGTCTACACTTTTATACCATTGTCGAGGTGTGACTGCTTCAAACCATACACGGATCTCTTCAACAGGCAAAGATGATCCTCCTTACCCTCGACTACAAACCCTTCAGGCTGGCGCATGTAGATCTCCTCCTCAAGCTCCCCATATAAAAAGGCCGTTTTTACATCTAACTGCTCAAGCTCTAGATCTTGCATCACCACAATGCTCAACAAGGTGCGAATAGATGTGTGTCTAACAACCGGTGAAAATATTTCATTGTAGTATACACCTTCAACTTGAGTAAAGCCCCGAGCAACTAACCTTATTTTATACCTTTCTTCCTCAATACCCGAAGTACCTTCCTTGAACTTGTAGACTCACTTGCAGCTGACTAATTTCTTCTTCGGTGGTGATTTCACAAGTTTCCATGTCTGATTTTTCATGAGATATACCATCTCTTCTTCCATAGCAACCGGCCACTTTGCAGAGTCATCACAAGACATAGCATCCTTGTAAGAGACCTGTTCATGCACGTTTACTGTTTCTGCAGCAGCCAGTGCATCCATCTCTTCAAAGCCATATCTAACCGAGGGTCTTTTATCCCTCTTTCCTCTACCAAGATCACTGGTGGTCTCCACCTGCTTGTTGGTCTCCTCCTCTTGAAATGGAGCATCAATTGGAGTTGCTTCATCATACACATCTTTTTAATCTAAGTCTATTTCCACCATTTGTATATCATCTTCGTCTGTCTCCACTGTTTGTGTAACCGTTCTGCAGAACCCTTTTTCTCACAGAGAAGTAGAGATTCATTTAAAGTGACATCTCTACTTGTCAGTAACTTAGATGCAACTGGATCCCATAACCTGAATCCCTTCACTCCAGTAGTATAGCCAACAAAGACACTTTTTGGCTTTTGGCTCCAATTTGTTTCCATTGTTCACATAAGCATAAGCGGGACACCCAAAAAAAGGCAATCTCGAGTAATCTCCTGGAGAGCCTGACCACATCTCCACCGGAGTCTTCATCCAAATACTAGAATTAGGAGAACGATTATCCAAGTAAGCAGTCATACTAATCGCCTCCGCCCAAAATTCTTTACCTAACCCTGCTTGTGACAACAATCACCGAGCCCTTTCTAACAACGTGCGGTTCATCATTTCTGCAACACCATTCTGTTGTGGTTTCCCTACACAAGTTCTGTATCGACCGATACCTTCATTTTTACAAAATTCAGTAATCTCCTTTTCGACAAACTCAAGGCCATTATCTGTTCTCAGTTTTTTTATGGGTCCACCTGTCTGTTTCTCAACCAAAGTTTTCCATTGCTTAAAATTCAAAAGCACATCATTCTTATGTTTCAAGAAATAGCAAACACCTTTTGCGAATAATCATCAACAAAAGTCAATAAATAACGAGAACCACCCTTAGATAATTTCCTAGACGGACCCCACAAATCAGAATGAATGTAATCAAGAATACCTTCAGAGTTGTGAACTCCCTTCCCGAAGCAAGCCTTAGTCTGTTTTCCAAGCACACAGTGCTCACAAAAGTCCATAGGCCCCATCTTCTGTCCATCCAATAAACTGCGCTTTGAAAGTTCTGTCATCCCCTTCAAGCCAATGTGACCCAGTCTCATGTGCCACAACTGAGTAGCCTCCGCGTCAGTCATAGAACCCTTTACAACAGACACATCACCAACAACCGTAGACCCAAGAAGCTCGTACAATGTCCCAACCTTCTTTCCCTTTAGAGCCACCAAGTCACCTTTGATAGCCGATAGTTCACCATTAGCAATGGCTAAGCTATACCTAAGACTATCCAAAGTGCCTAGAGAAATCATGTTCTTCTTTAATTCAGGAACATGTCTGACATTCTGCAGTTTCCTCACTACTCCATCAGACATCTTAATCTTAATAGTTCCAATACCAACAACCTTGCATGCAGCGTTATTACCCATCAAAACTACTCCACCAGTAGTAGCCTTATAAGAACAAAACCATGCCCGGTTGGCACTGATATGATAAGAACAACCCGAATCCAAAATCCAATTATCACGAATTTTGGTACCCGAATCACAAGCAGTAAGCGCGTCACTGTCATAACTATTGTTATCAAACACCACTCAAGCTTCACCCTTCTTACCGGTTGTATTATCATCCCTTTTATCCCTTCTATTGAGACAAAACCTTCTGATGTGTCATTTCTCCTTGCAAGAATGACATATCACATCTTTAAACTTTCCACTTGAACTGGGTTGACCCGAGTTCTTTGCACTCGTTTCCTTTCCTGACTTCCTGCCGCTTCTAGCTACTAACCCATCACCTTGAGATTCAGCACTTGGAGAAGTCAAGTGCGTTTCACTGACTTCACGTTGTAGCAAAGCGTTCTTGATCTCTTCCAAAGAGATCTCACCCTTCCCATATAAAACCGTCTCACGAAAGTGCATATACTCAGAGGGTAAAGAACATAGAAATTTAACCGCTAATTGCTCATCATCAATCACAACATCTACATTCTTCAAGTCCATGACCAAACCGTCAAACTCATCAAGATGGCTTTCCAAAGACTCACCTGATTTGAGTTTACATTCTTCGAGTTTCTTCATCAGTAGTGAACGGCATAAACCAAATCGGACATTGGGCTCCATGGACTTTAGGCCGGTATATCACAAAGGCCCATATCCTAGAAGGCCCACAACTTAGGGCCAACATCCATTAGGCCGAGCGAAGCTGACCTCACCGAGGCCAAGACCAAAGAGAGCCTTATCCCTAACTCGACCTCTATGACGAGTCGAGTTGGATGATGGGCCGACTTTCATCAAGACATGTAACCTCCCTTGTACCAACGGGAGACCACTCTCAGAGTTCAACTCCAATACAAATACATGGAATCCTTATCTAAACGAGGAGATCTCTATTACAATACAAACAGGATATCAATCATCCTTATCAGGACTCTATCTCATCAGAATATGAGTCACACATCAACACGGGCTCCCTGGCTTTTCTAACAAGTCAGGACTCATTCACCCATGCCTATATAAACGGGTCCTCCATACAGGAAACGGGTAATAAACTCTTTTGGCTCTAAACTCTAGTTAATTGATTTCTCTATTTCATACATAATCCGTATTCTTATTCTCACGCCGGAGGGCCTTTGCCGGTGAAGCCCTGGCGTAGTTTACGTTTGCTCATTATGTATAGATCCGAACGAGGAAGTTCTCATTGCTGGATTTATCTGAACCGCTAGACGAAGGGCTGATCCGGTACGTTTTTAGCAGCATCAAGTAGCAACCGATTACTAATGCTCTTCGTCATGTAGAGTTGTTCAAGCGTAAGCCAGAGCCCTGCAGCAGTCTTTTCGCTCACAACCTCCCTCAACACTTCGTCTTTGAGATTTAAATGCAAAAGAGACAAAGCCTTCTCGTCCATGTCATCAAACTGTTCACCAGTCAAGCTTTCTGGTTTCTTTGCCTTACCAAGCAAAGCCTTGACACACTATTTTCCCACCAAGATTGCTCGCATCTTCACTTGCCACAAACCGAAATTGACCTTGCGATCGAATTTCTCAATTTCGTACTTCCCTGACATCTTCTACCGATAAGCAATACAAGAACCTCAAACCAAGCTCTGATACCAATTGTTAGGATTGCTGATCTAACAATTACTTATCTTGCAAAGATTAATGCACAAAATAGCAAAGAGAAAGCAAAATTGAAAACAAAGAACACATAGATTTACGTGGAAAACCCTTCTAACCAAGAAGAGTAAAAAACCACGGGCGACGGAGAACAATCCACTTTAATCAATCAAGAGTACAAGGAGATGACAAGGTGATAATCAATCACACAATCTCACAATCCCTCAATAATGAATAACCCTAGCTTTCTCTCTCTAAACCCTCTCAAGGCTGCACAACACAATAATAATAAGAGCAGCAGTTTTTATATATAACACGCCTAATCCAAACCCTAGCCGGATTGACCCACCCAGCCCAGCCCGTCACTTGTGCGGCCACCCAGTTTTAGTTGTGCGGTCGCCCAAACAACTTGAAATGAAACTGGCCTTAAACAAGGCTCTCTGTGCGGTCGCCCATAACACTGTGTGCGGCCGCCCAAAACTGTTGTCTGCGATATTTTGCCCAGAATAATTGAGAGTCACCCAACAAGTTCCATCCAAGTGCGAGTTGTATTGAATTAGGTCTAACATGAGTAATGAACACCTAACGATTGAACTTTAATTTGTCCCAGAATAAGAGTCCTACTTTCTTTGGTACGTCCCAGAGTAAGTCTCATTTTCAAAATGGCATATAATGAATAGTGTATTTGACAACTTGGTCCTTGTAATTCTTGTACAATTACAAGAAAAAAAAAATCCTATGCTCACTAACTTACTTTTTACCCACTTGCAATGTTAACCCATTTTCTAATGTTTCCGTAAAAAGCGTGCAAAATTAAGGTAGTACTCTTACTTTGGGACGGAGGGAGTATATAAAGAGGAGGATAAAGTGTGTGAACTAAACTGTACTCGCATAGTCGGGTAGGTGAAGATGAAAAGATTGAACTCTGTCAACTAGAATGCTTACATCATTTGTTGCCATCTCTGAGTTAGCTTTTGTTTTAGCTAAAAGTCAAAACAAAGGGGATTTAATGATAATATATACCGTATAAACTAACAACCGACCCCATTTCATACAAAGATAGGGAATTCATGAGTGTCAGTTGCATTATTAGGGAATAGCACTCCAAGTAAATTGGATGCTTTAAACAAACTCTGGAAACCTTAAAATACACAAAAGAAGTACTTTCCAATTTCAAAACATGTATACATAAAATACACACTTATTTATACTTTAGTTTTATAATATTAGCGTCTTCTTGTCCCGCATTTGTCCCGAATTGTCCCGCGTCCCGAGGTAGGATGGGACGGGACGAAGATTTTCCGTCCCGCGAAGAATTTGGGACGTTCCGTCCCGTAATATTGCGGGATTTCATAGTTTCATCCCGTTTTTCCGAATTGACAGCTCTATACACGCAACAACTATCTACTAACTATTCTCTACCCCACTTTCTCTCTCTCCTACCCACTTTCTATACTCACAACACTCTACCCTACTATCAATATTTTATAATATAAAGATTCCCATCTTAATTCTTGTGCCCACTTTTTTTTGAAGTTTAAGATGAAACGGAGGGAGTATAATACTCCATACACATTATTTTATACATACTTTTATTCAAGATTCAAGGATTGTAATTAAGGATTCATCAATTTAATTCAGGTTTTAATGTTCTTTAATTTATTCTTTGTTCTTGATTTTATGAGTAGCTAATTTCTTAGATTCATGGATTAGTAGTAACAAATACTCACTACAACGAAAATGACTTTTAGCGGCACTTTAAAAAGTGCCGGAAAAAGTGATGTCGGTAATATTTTCCGGTACTTTTTAAAGTGCCGTATTTTAAATAAAAAAAATTGTTCAACTTAACTAGATTCGAACAAAAGACCTCTTGCAAACTAAACACACCTTCTACCGCTAGGCTAAATCATTTTTTTTAATAAATTTTAACATCAAATTATTTATTTCAAAACAAAAACCTATATTAGGGCATTTCTATTATTGTAGTCCATAAAAATCTAACATAAGTAACAAATTAAAACAAAGTTACATGACAAATATGATTAAATTTGAAAATTAAATAAAAATTTCAAAACAAACATCTTGTTTTTAGCGGCACTTTATAAAAAGTGCCGGAAATTTAGCGGCACTTGTTAAAAAGTGCCGGGAATTAGCGGCACTTATGAAAGTGCCGGGAAAAGCCATTTTGTTGTAGTGAGTAGATCTCTATGCTATAGATTTAATTCTTCCATTCGATTTAATTCTTTTTCATTAAAATATCCTTCATGCTAAATTCTTTAGTTTCAATTATATATGTTAAGATATAAATTGGCTTTAGAATTATTGGGTATATATTACTGTACTAGCGTGGGTGAGTATACGCTGACCGTTATTTTGATGATAGATTTAATTGAGGACCTAGTGGAAGTCGAAATGATTTAGGTTCATGTGTTCTGAGTGCTTCATGAATTTCTTGAATGTTGTATGGACCTAGCGGAAAATATAATATACTCCCCCTCCGTCCCACCTCACTTGAGACTTTATTCCATTTTGGGCCGTCCCACTTCACTTGAGACCTCCCAAAATGGCCATGATTTTATTATTTTATATTCAATCTACCCCACCCACTTATTCGCTCTCTTAATTTTCCACCACATAATTCATTCAATCAACCTACTATTAACCCCACTCATTCTCTCTCTTCATTTTCTACCACACATTTTCTTTATTTTATTCATTTTTCTTAGTTATTGTGCCCACCTCTAAGGTCTCAAGTGAGGTGGGACGGAGAGAGTAAAAGAAATAATTGTGTTGCAATCCGGCAACCGAACCGTCCCAATTCTTACTATTGTGAACGAACCCAAGAAAAAAATTGATATTGTAATTGATAGCCTAGCATAGAGTGAAAGTATTTGTGAATTCAATTCGTGAATCTATTAGTTAATCTTGCTTTTATTTGTTTCTTAGTTTAATTGTAATTATTGTTGTAGTTTAATCAAATTAATCAAAAGCCAAAATACCCACTATTTGTTTTATCTAGTTTTAATTTACATTCTTGTTAATCCTTCAAGTGGATTCGACCCTTGCTTGTGCATACTACTAGACCGTAACTAGTACACTTGCTAGGTAATTTTATTTGAGGAATATTTTCTCCATCAGAGCCCATGCCAACTACCTCGCAGACAGATCCATTAGCCATATAAATACGGTCTCCATCCTTCTGCTCGTATGTTGTAAACTGCTTCTTTCTTGAACACGTGTGATAAGAAGCACCTGAATCTAGAAGCCATGCAACTTCCTTTTGCATCTACTTCTAGATCACTAGAATAGACTACACCATTCGTTAGATCTTCAGATTATACCAGATAGCTAAATTTTGATCACAAACCCTAGCTTCAGATCTCCGACTTCAAATGCAAATATCAGACGCAAAACGTTCTAGATGCGTTCTTGGATCACCAACGAACACTAAGACGAACTTCCAAATTCAAATCTACCAGATTTGCTATTGGTAGCACAGATGAGCAATCACTGACTGCTATCAGATTTATTTATTATCGATCCTCTATAGTGAAGAGTTTCAAAATAACCAGGAAAATTCCAAACTCAAATATGTCAGAGGCAACAGAATACAATACCAGATGTGTCCAACCTAGACACCTAGATTTCTGCACAGACCCTGCACGCGGACTGCACGTGCGATGCACGCAACTGCACGCGGACTGCACGTGGTACTGCACGTTTTATGCACGTGATCTGCACGTTTTCTGCACACGATCTGCACATCCAATGCGCATCTTCTACAATAAATAATACCCGTTCTTCCCATCAAACTTGTCAATCTTTGGGTTCATCCCGAAAATCCATCTCATCTTATTGCAGCGGAATGCCCTGATATTTCTTGACTCTCCTTCACGATCGCCTTCAAAATCCCCTTCACAATCGCCCTTTCAATCTCTCGCAAATAGCAATTTAATCGCTCGAAATATCTAACAATCCACGCACGTAATTAGCACGTGAGATCTTAATGCTGATTAGGTTAATTATTGTACACCTCAGATAACACGTCGGCATTTCCGTTATCTAAGTTAACGTCGTTAGGCCATGTTGCACTATTTGTTACAAATGTAGAAAGTACGTTTCATTAAGTTGTCAAATGATAGTACGTTGCATTAATTGTAACAAACACCAAAGTACATTACCTTACTTTGTCAATTGCCCCATTATAAATGAGTTACTTGATTTTAAAAACCTGAAATAAAGATTATGTGCCTTGTTTGTAAAGTCCTGGAAATGGAATGAGTCGTACATTCAGACGGTAGGGCCTAGAATAAAGACAGACATGCATATTCAGGAACTCATAGAAATCAAGTGTGGACTTCTGAACTCTCACTTTTGGTCAATTTTGATTGTCTTATGCAGTAACAAATATACAAGTATCAAACAAATAGTCTATCAAACGATTAAAAAAAATCGATAAGTAGCACAGAATCTGTGACGATAAAGCTGTCAATTAAGAGAAGGAACTCTTTACCTTAAAAACATGCAAGTTAAGGCAACTTAGTGAAGATGTGCAGGGGATTTTAACTGGAAAAAAAAAATGTAAAACGTGAACATGAACATGCATAGAAATATGCACAATGGGACAACAAACTAATTCCCCATGCATCGAGCAGTGTTAATTTAAATTATAATTCAATCAGTGTTCCAAGAAGCTGTGGGATTCCTAGAAAATGGATGAATGAGATGAACTGGAGATAATTAGCATAATCAAAACTTAAGACAGTCCAAAATAAAAAACCAAAACATCAAAACATACTGCGAAGGCGGAAGTGGAGGTCAGCGGTGTCGCGAGAGTTAGCGGCTAACTTGACAAACCTAAGTTTTGAATGAAAATGTAATTTTCCTTCCATAGAAAAAATTATGTTTATTATTTAAAGAAAATATTTTTTGTCACTTAAGAAAATGTTGTTTTTGCTCTTCTTAAACAAAGAAAATGTGCTTCATAAAAAACAAATTTTCTTTATTAGTAATTGTAAGTGCAGAATGTGGTGATACCACAAGTGCTGACCACACTGTCCAAGTGATACCGTCGGACAGTCTGCATATATTTGTATATTTGCTTCATAAATAATTGCTGGACTAATGACTAATATTATTGCAAGGTTTATTGTCTATGTTGGTCCATTTTCAGGTATAACCTATGCTAGAATAATGCAAGGAAGTTAAAAAGAAGTTATGGATAAAATGAGATTTTATCCATAAACATGTGTGGATTTAATTCACAACAAACACATGGGATTTGACCCATTCAAAGGCTGAGTTGTTGATCAATAAAGTACAAGGCGTGGATAGCAAGAAGGTACAAGTCGGGTATGCAAGGACTTGGGCACCAAGAAGTAGCTCCTACAAATATGGACATGTGGAGAAATTCATCCCCAAGGCTCGGCAACTCCACCTCTCCACTCCACCACGTTTTTACCACCTCTCCAAGCCATTATTGGAGTGTTTCCCAAGTCCAAGAAGTACTATAAATAGATGAGGAAGTGAAGATGGAACTCAAGGAAATCACAACACACTTTCCTCACACAAAAGTCTTTACACTTTTCCTTGTTTCCTTATAAATTCCCAAAATACTTTTATGTTCTTGTATCGAGTTTTATAAAAGTCTTGGCTAGGTTAGGAATTGTGTTATAGACTTAGTTCGTTCCTAGAAGCTTTCATTGTAATAGCTTTAGGAATTTTCGACCTTGTAATTCTCTCTTATTATTAGTGAAGGTCTCGCCTTTTGAGGCATCCCTCAAGATATATAATTTATATATCTTGAGAAAATTATTTTCTTGTGTGATTTTTCCGCTGCAACTCTTTCCAGAAATTATTTTCTGTTCGTGTGTGTGAGTGCTGGCAGAAGTGATATCGTTGCAGTGACAACACTTTGGATATCACTTCCTTTCTGACTTAAGCCTTGACCCTGCTTTTTCAGTAATACTCACTTTCAAGTTTTTTGGGCATCAAAACCGCGAGTTTGAAGTGACAGAACGACATTTTTAACACACAATTTTACTGTCATATGAGTAGTCTCACCATTCCCTGGAGAAGGACCTATTCACTAATCACTGGTCCATTACTTCTTGCTTGATTTGGAAAAACTGAAATTTAAGATTCACTCTGGTTGATAAAGTCCTGACATGACTCATGGAATCGAGAAGAGGGCCTACTCGCTTTTGGTAAAACCACGGATGTTTGGCTAAGTCGACAGCTCGACATTTAGCCTAAAAAAACTCTATAATTTTCTTAACCACACAATTTTGTAGAGCAATTAAAAATGAAGCTGTAATTAGTCATTTTTACATCGTTTGGAAAAAAAAAACTCAGAATGCATTACTCGTTTGGCTAAGTGACTTGTTTAAGAGAAACAAAAAACTCAGAATGCATTACTCATTTGAAAAAAAAAGACCAATTATTTTCTTTTGTTTGCTCATTTATACGCGAATATGAAACAATATGCAAGAAGGGCCCCAATCCTGAATGTCTTGTGCAGTAACATAAATATACTAAAAGTAGTCCAATGTATATAACTGATCTTAAAATCGCAACAAGCTACACGGATTCTACGAGGACAGATATTTCAACTAAGAGAAGGAACTATTTCCATTTACTTCAAGACTTACAACCTGTCAGAAAACGATATAAGAATGACCAATTACAGCTTCTTTCTAATTGCTTTACAAAATTGTGTGGCTAAGACATCCTAATCTTCTAACTTATAATCTGCTCAAGCAAGAAGTGACATCAGTGAATATATCCTTTGTGCAAGGAATTGTCAAACCACCCATTGGGTGATCAAATCCAAATTCTTCCTCAGCTTGGCTTAGCAACTCCTGGAATAAAGGCTGAGCCAAGAATGATACTGGAATAACAAATCGTTTCTTTTCAAGCTCCCCCACATATACTGCAAAATAGCCTTTTGGAACATCTATAGCTGTGGGTGTTGTGTTGTTTTCGTTAAATGACAACCTTCTAAGCATCTTCTTAGCAGGAAGGATCCGAGGCATCCGAATGGCCATTATATTATAAGGATATATTCTACAGATTCAAGAATGAAAAAGATTATGTTGAAGGACTTTGAGTGAGAACTGTTCTTTAGACTTTGAGTGAGAACTGTTCTTTATAGATGCCTCTGGCAAGTCTAATGAATCTAAAATATCAGAAATGAGAGGTGAAGACTGAAGAGGAACTTGGATAAAGGACTATGAGAGACGATAACATGTGAAAAATAACATGGTTTTGTCTGCCAACTAATCATCAAGAAATCATCATAATTGATAGCTCAACCATACAATATGTAACAATGGTGTCCTACCATTTTGACCCACCAGTTATACATGAGGATTTCGTCAAAATAAGTTGTTTTGCCTTGATCTCGCTATCATTAGTTTAAAGTGATAGGCTAATAATGTAAGTTATGGGGAACACATTGTCCTACCACCTTTCGTACAATTATACAGAAGGTGGATCTTGATGTTTAATTGTACAGAAGCTGGATTAGAAACATGTTTAAGACTGTCTTGACATACAAATAAACAATATGATAACATGCAAGATGTTTTGGCCAATTTTCGACAATTGGACAAATATAAAGGAGTAGGGTACAATGGAATAAAGAACTTTGAAATTCAAGATGTATGAACAAAGGATTTAACGAGGAAAGCCCTTGAACAACTTGTTCGCCGGCATAAAACCTCGAATGATGGAATTTTATTAAGCTTTTGTAGAGGTACAATGAATGAGTGGAAGATACAGAGAAAAAGAGAGTATCAGACGTGAGTATGTGAAAAGTGTGTTGTGTGCGTTACATAAATCGTGTTAGCTATTTAAACTAAGAAGAATTGGCGTAAACTAATCCTTATGGCCTAAAATCTCGGGAAGTTTGTTGCAAGTCTATCCAATGCCGTTGCTGAGAGTCACCCTTTGACGGAGTCTTTTGTTAGATCACGTTCCTTTTGATTGGGCTCCACGATCTGCGTGATTGTTACCTAAAAAATAGGAGCATTTATATCTGCATAATAAACGTGCATGTATAACCAAGTTGTTAGCATCAAGATGCAGGATGCTGGAACAGGCTGATGGCTTTAAGCAAAAAATATGATCTGTTAACTGTGTTCAAGTCGTCGGCTCAGGTTGTCACGTCAGGATGTAAAGTCAACATGTAAAAAGTCAACATGTAAAGTCAACATGTCAACATGTTGAGTCAACATGTAGAGTCAAGATGTAAGATGTAACTTCAGAATGTCAACTTAGGATGTTAGGATGTAGACTCAAGTCGTTATTTCCAGGATGTAGATATAGTGCTGTGAGATTTTTCACCCCAAACACAAGATAAATTAATTTGGTACCTGTTTAGATGCATTTAAGAATTTTAAAGCATAAGGCCAACCAATCCATTCTCAGCTCTTAAAGCTACAACTTCTAAATCAAATGCAAGATAATCCTTTTTGACCTGCAAAACAGAAAACATGAGCAATGGGAAGATAAAATTAGGTCAATTAACAATATAATAACACATGATCTGTGAACGGTAACGTGAACGTGAACCGGAACGTACACAATGGGACAAGATACCTAATCCCTATGCACCCAGCAGACTGCCGTGTTAATTTCAAACTCCAATGTGAATAGTGTTCCAAGAAGCAGTGGAATTCCTAGAAAATGCATGATTAAGATGAACTAGAAATGATTTGCATAATCAAAACTTATGTTTATTCAGTCCAAACTATAGAAACCAAAACATCAAAAAAGACTGTGGAGGTGGAGGTGGAGGCTGTGGGGAGAATCGGTAGCTAACTTGAGAAAACTTTTAGGCCAAATTACGTGTACACCCCCCAAAGTATCCACCAAATCTCACTTTGTACCACAGTTTGAAAAATGGTCTGTTTGGTACTTTGTTATTGAAATTGTTGCACTTTGCTACGTGAAATGCACTTGTCCAGGGAGAAAAGTGGGATGATTTGAAAAATGTCAGGGGTGATGTGGGACGATTTGGAAATTGAAGTACGAAATACTCCTTTTTCAAACTGGGGTGCAAAGTGGAATTTGGTGAATACTTTGGGGGAATTATTGTAATTTGGCCTAACTTTTATATGAAAATGAATTTCTATAACTGGGGATACTGGTTTTCAATCTCCAACAGAGTTACTATTTGCAACAACTGTTGGAGCAATTATCCCATATCGGGAATCAACTAGCCAAAGCCTGACTATATAAAGATCCAGGGCCACTCCTCCCATAGCAAATTGGTTTTGAGATGGAACCTCAGACTTTATCATGGTATCAAAGCTGACCCTTTACACGTGCGAGCCCAAAGTTCGGCCCACGATGATCTAGCCCCACGTCACCCAATTATATGTCCACGCGTAAGCCCAAAGTTCGGCTACGCGTGAGGGGGCGTGTTGGATAGCGGGAATCAACTAGCCAAAGCCTGACTATATAAAGATCCAGGGCCACTCCTCCCATAGCCAATTGGTTTTGGGATGGAACCTCAGACTTTATCAACAACAACATCAAACTTTAAAAGATTCAATTACTAAAAAAAGTCCTGAAATTTTAAGATTCACCTTGGCTGACAAAGTCCTCAACGTCTTTTGCAGTAAAAAAAATTATAATAGAAGTAGTCCAAATGAATAAAAATGAACTTAAAATGGCCACAAGTAGCACAAAATCTATGATGACGAATATTCAATCAAGGGAAGAAAATATTTTCCATTTGCTTCAAAATTTACAACAGCTCAGAAAAAGCTATAAAGATGACTAATTACAGCTTCCTTTCTAATTGATTTACAAAATTGTGTGGCTAATACATCCTAATTTTTTGAATCATAATCAGCTCAAGCAAGAAGTGACATCAATGAATTTATCTTCTGCGCAAGGAATAGTCAAACCACCCATTGGATGATCAAATCCAAATTCTTCCTCAGCTTGGCTTAGTAATTCTTGAAACAAAGGTTGACTCAAGAAGGAAACTGGAATCACAAACCGTTTCTTTTCCTGCTCCCCCACATAGACTGCAAAATAGCCTTTTGGAACATCTATAGATGTGGGTGTTGTGTGGCTGTCGCTAAATGACGACCTTCTAAGTATCTTCTTAACAGGAAGAATCCGAGGCATGCGAATAGCCATGATTTTTAAGGATATATTGTAAAGGTTAAAGAATGAAAAAGATTATGATGAAGGAGTTTGAGTTAGAACTGTTCTTCAGAGCGTGTGAGGATTTGTGTTGTTAATGAGATCAGTTTTGTGGGTACTTATAGATGCCATTGACAAGTCTATGATTCTCAAATATCAGGAATGAGTGGTGATAAGGCCTATGAGAGACAATGACATGTGAAATATAACATGGTTTTGTCTGCCAACCAATCATCAAGAAGTCATTATATTTGATAGCTCAACAATACATCTTAGAACAATGGTGTCCTACCAATTTGAGCCACTAGTTATACGGGCTCGTTGATAATGGTTGGGCCAATATTTGTATCCCTATGCAGATGGAAAGGGCAAGTATAGTTGTGGAAGCTCCTCAAAGCCAAGTGGTTTTGCTTTGATCTCGTTATCAATAGTTTGAAGCACTAGGCTGATGATGTAATTCATTGATAACACCATGTCCTACCGCCTTCTGTACAATTGTACCGAAGGTGAATCTTGATATTTCCATTTGAGTGTACCTCATAATTGAGTTCTGGTCAACCATCAGAAGAAGAGCGGCAGCAAAGGTTCAGGTCAAACTCTGATCCTTCTTACTTGATTATAAAAACCTGAAATTAAGATTCTGTGCCTTGCTTGTAAGGTCCTGGAAATGGAATGAGTCGTAAATTCACACAGTAGGGCCTAGAATCAAGACACACTTAGTTATTCACAAACTCATAATCCCTCCGTCTCAGCCCTACCCTGGATTTGCACATTTATTAAGAAAACAGTAAAAAAGAATAAACAACACAAGTGATTCAAAACATTCATAATTCTAGTGGGTGAAAAGTAAGTTAGTTAGGTATTGGCTTTTTTTTTTTTGTAATTATACAAGCATTATAAGGACAAATATGTCCAATACTATGCATAACTTTCCATTTTGGGATTGATACTCTTAGTCTAGGACATACTAAAAAGGAAAGTAGGACTCTTACTCTAGGACAGAGAGAGTAGAAAACAAGTGTGGACTTCTGACCTTCTCACTTTTTGGTAAAATCTTGAATGTCTTCTGCAGTAACAAAAAAAACAAAATGTAGTCCAAACGAATAAAAATAATACTAAAAAAAGGTAAGTAGCATAGAATCTGTGACGATGAAGTTTTCAACTAAGAGAAGGAACCCTTTTCCATTTGCTTAAAAGTTTACAGATGGTTGGAAAAAGCTGCAAAAAACTACTGTTTACAACTTCCTTTCTAATATAGTTACAAAATTTGTTTGGCTAAGACATCCTAATCTTTTGACTCATAATCTGCTCAAGCAAGAAGTGACATCAGTGAATATACCCTCTCTGCAAGGAATCGTCAAACCACCCATTGGGTGATCAAATCCAAATTCTTCCTCAGCTCGGCTTAACAATTCCTGGAATAAAGGTTGACTCAAGAATGATAGTAGAATTACAAATCGTTTCTTTTCTGCTCTCCCACACATATACTGCAAAATAGCCTTTTGGAACATCTATATCAGTGGGTGTTGTGTTGTTTTCGTTAAATGACAACCTTCTAAGCATCTTCTTAGCAGGAAGGATCCGAGGCATGCGAATGGCCATTATATTGTAAAGATATGTTCCACAGATTCAAGAATGAAAAAGATTATGTTGAAGAACTTTGAGTGAGAACTGTTCTTTGGAGTTTGTGAGGATTTGTGTTAAACGAGATCGTTTCGTGGGTACTTATAGATGCCTCTATCAAGTCTATGATTCTAAAAATCATGAAATGAGTGGTGAAGAGGCACTTGGATAAAGGACTTTGAGCGACAATTAGATGTGAAATATAACATGGTCTTGTCTGCCTACTAATCATCAAGAAATCACCATAACTGATAGCTGAACCATACAATTCAGAACAGATGGTGTCCTACAAACCTAAGCCACTACTTATATGGCCCTTTGATCATGGTTGACCACTTGTCTTACAAACATGTTTTTACATACAATATGATAACATGTAAGATAAGCTAGTTTGGTACCTGTTTAGATGTCTTTAATAATCTCAAGTCAGACTGCCAACCAATCCATTCTCACCTCTTAAAGCTACAAATTGCTCAATCAATTGCGATCATCTGTTTTGACCTGCAAAACAGAAAACATGAAACAATCCCTATTAGTGTAATTCAGGGGGATACCATGTCCTACCACGTTCCGAACAAGTAACATAGCCACTATTGATCATAAATCAGTATCCAACTTCAAGACTATTTTAATTGAAGATTATCTGCTAGTGGATCCTGAAGTTCTGTTAGGATTGATGATCTAACAATTACTTAATCTTGCAAAGATTAATGCACAAAATAGCAAAGAGAAAGCAAAATTGAAAACAAAGAACACAGAGATTTACGTGGAAAACCCTTCTAACCAAGAAGAGTAAAAAACCACGGGCGACGGAGAACAATCCACTATAATCAATCAAGAGTACAAGGAGATGACAAGGTGATAATCAATCACACAATCTCACAATCCCTCAATAATGAATAACCCTAGCTTTCTCTCTATAAACCCTCTCAAGGCTGCACAACACAATAATAATAAGAGCAGCAGTTTTTATATAGGGAGAACTCCGTTTTTGTCCATCGTACTTTGGGTCGTGTGTCACTTTTACCATCGAACTTTATTGTTTTCATTTTTACCATCGTGCTACAAACAATGGTGTCATTTATACCAAATTCGATAATTTAGACCCAAATTTGTTTCAATTTTACCATCGTACTGCAAACAATAGTGTCATTTTACACCCAAATTTGGTATGAAATTACACCATTGTTTGTAGTACGATATTAAAAATGAAAAAAATAAAGTTCGATGGTAAAAGTGAAACACGCCTTAAAGTACAATAGACCAAAACGGAGTTTTCCCTTTTATATATAACACGCCTAATTCAAACCCTAGCCGGATTTGACCCAGCCCAGCCCGTCACTTGTGCAGCCGCCCAGTTTTAGTTGTGCGGTCGCCCAAACAACCTGAAACGAAACTGGACTTAAACAAGGCTCTCTGTGCGGTCGCCCATAATACTGTGTGCGGCCGCCCAAAACTGTTGTCTACGATATTTTGCCCAGAATAATTGAGAGTCACCCAATAATTCTCCACCTTGACGATCAATCCCGAAAAAGCTAGTAAACCAAGGGAACATCTCTATCTCTATCTCCGCCGCCCCGCCCCAAAGGGCGTCAATGACTAGTAACCCCAACTAAGTTCAAGCAATGCTCGAACTTAGCAATCTGCATAGGTTTTGTCAGCATATCCGCTGGGTTGTCAACTGTATCAACCTTCTTTAGGACCACTTCACCATTCGCTATTGTAGTCCTCACGAAGTGATACTTTATATAATTGTGCTTCGTTCTCCTATGGAAATAATTTCTGATTCTTTGCCAAACAAATAGCACTTTGGCTATCACTGAAAACCTCAGGAGCACCTTGAACAATACCAAGTTCACAAACCAAGCCACCAAGCCATTTGGCTTCCTTGACTGCCTCTGTTATAGCCATATACTCAGCCTCGGTAGTAGACAACGCCGTGACTTCCTGCAATCCAGATTTCCAACTAACCGCGGAACCACCAAGACAAAACACATACCCCGTTGTAGACTTTCTGTCATCAAGGTTTCCGCCCCATCTAAATCAACATACCCAACAAAACCATCACTGTTCTTGCCATATACAATGCACAAACCTGGTGTACCACTCAAGTATCGCAGAATCCACTTGACAACATTCCAATGCTCCTTCCCCAGATTCCCCATGTATCGACTCACAACGCTCACTGCCTGAGCGATATCTGGTCGA